>PVKC010028569.1:0-15381 GCA_004027635.1 Crocidura indochinensis
CTTTCTTTCTTTCTTTCTTTCTTTCTTTCTTTCTTTCTTTCTTTCTTTCTTTCTTTCTTTCTTTCTTTCTTTCTTTCTTTCTTTCTTTCTTTCTTTCCTTCTTTCTTTCTTTCCATCTTTCTTTCTTTCCATCTTTCTTTCCATCTTTCTTTTCTTCTTTCCCTTTCTGTATAGTTTGGGTAATAGCCAGGACTTACTCCTATCTCTGCACTCAGAACTACGTGATTGTAGTTCGGTTTCAGTCATAAGCAGAACATTTCCCTTCCAGGTCCTTATTTCTAAATATTCTCAGACATGTTTTGCTCATGAAGCAACTTGGTCACATCTGTATGTAAACGTGATCTATTCCAAATGCCCTCTTGATCAATTTCACACTCCTTCTCTTACCTAGTTCTCAAGGGTGATGGAAGCTGCCAGAGAATGATGCGTTTCATTGGCATCGCCAGAGGCATCTGCTGCTCTGGCGGCCCATTCCTTTCTAGTGGCTGCCTTTTTCTTTTCAAGGCACCATCTGTTGCTGATGTTGGTGATCTTGCTCTTGGTTCTGATTCCAGGATCTGCACATGGAAGTTCTTTTTCCTCTCACCAGCTGGTTGGCCATTTTTCAGCCAGGGAAGTCATTCTGTCATTTTGCTTTCTCTCCACTCACTGGTTCAGGGTATAAAAATCTGTGCTCTGCAGCTTTTCTCTAGAGGTGGGAAGGCAAATTTTAGAAATTCTCTTAAATGCCACCATCCTCCTCCCAAACTTTCTCTCTGGAAGAGTGGCTTTTCAAATCTAAGAATGTGCTTCTTTGTTCTCTGCTCTGCCTCCTTTCCCACCTCGTGCTGGTATCAGGATCTAGCTCCTTGTCTGAGGCCTTTAAAAATGATTATAACTGCATGCAGGAGGTCACCTCCTCCAGAACATTGCTCTTCCCTTCTACTCTGGGGTGAGTACTCATGTGTGTTCCCATAATGCATTGTGTACATTCTCATCATTGTAGTCTCATACTTTACTATAATTACTATAATTAATACAATTGTTCATTTGTTTGCTCTCTCCCACAAATAGTCTAATGATCTTAAACAAAACAAAGATAATGCTTTGTAATTCTTTATGTTTCCTGGATTAATAATGCCCTGTTTACTGTGGGCACTGATGTATATTTTTGTTGATGCACTCTCCTCCCATTCACTGCCCTTCAGTGGCCATCTATTTAAGTATCTGCTGCCTCATTAACTAGTTTTCAAGGCTCTGTTTAACCTTTTGCAGCTAATCATAAAGTCCCTAAAGTCAGTGGTCATGTTCTTTCACTTTTTTTTTCTTTGATTTCTTCTACATACCCTCTAAAGAGGCAAGTATATGCTTTGTTGGTAATTAAAATGACCTCTCTTCTGAGAAGAAAGGTACATGCAATTTATAGTAACATTATAATTTAGTTTTTCAGATAGGTCACCCTGACTTTGTATAGTTATTCATTGGTCATTTGGTGATTAGATATTTGTCAGATTCTCCAGAGATGGGAATATATTTATCTGAAGACTCTGTTAAAAAAACTTTGAATCACTGGCTTTTGTTGTGAGGAAACTTACTAAGTACTAAATGATGATGCTATTCTTCACTAACTGTATGCTCTAACCACTCACTTGCCTGCCTCCTGGAGCTTATTCAAGTGAAAGAGTATGAGGTATGCACTTCGTAACATGTCTCCTTCACCTATTTGGTCATGAGAATATAGTGTTAGAATTATGCTAGTTAGCCAAGGAACACTGACTTAGTTACTGCCTCTAAGGGAAACCATTCTGTCATATATAAAAGAAGCAGAGAAGACAGGATGACCTTGAAGAGCCTCCTATCTCATGTCAGATGCATCATTTCTAGACACTTAGAAGTTGGAGTGATATCACAGGGATTGGGCACTTGCCTTGCATGTATTGACCTATGTTCAATATCTGGCATGCAATATGGTTCCTTGGAACCACTAAGAGTGATTCCTGAATGCAGAGCCATAAGTTAATCCTGAGCATCACTAGGTGTGGACCAAAAAAAAAAACCAAAAAAACAAAAAACAAGTAAACAAAAAACCTAAAGTAAATCTAGACACTTAGAGAAAAAATTAGGTCAGAACCAAAGGTTATACTGTGGGAATTAAAACTTGATTGTACCATTTTCTTTGTTCTAAAATCAATTATGAGTTCAAAGTGACTGACCAACAATATGAGAAAAGTTAAGGTTAAAGAAAGAAAGCTGAAGAACTGGAGAGTTGGCACATTGGGTAGGGTTCCTGCCTTGCCATTGCCTAATCTGGGTTTGATCCCTGACATCACATATAGTTCCCTGAGTCTCATCAGGAGCCATCCTTGAGCTCAGAGGAGCCAAGGGCAAGTTCTGAACAGTGTCAAATGTACCAACTACTCTCCACCCTTTAAAAAAGTGACCTTGAGCAAATCCTAGGTGCCAATTATCATGCTGGCCACTTGCATACAAGAAACCACAAGCCTAAGAAAGACTATCTTTACTATCTTATCGGGCCTATTTTTAAAGCAAGGAAACAGGGATTCACTAAGGTCGATAGTGTGCACAGAGATACATAGCTAGAAAGTGGCAGATTAGACTGGAACTCACATTTCACTCTGATTTTACTCATGATCTATTCCCTCTGCCATGCAATCCTAGTCCTGGGAAAAACCTTCTATCTTTATTTAAACAACAAAATGACTCTAACGCATGCCAAAGAGACTAGGAATATCATTAGCACATTAGGCCACAAGAGTACTGTTTAGTGCAATGAAGCAGATAACTTTTCATATAAATAATTTATTTGTACCCAAGTTTTCCACTTGAACACCCAAAGTGAATTGGACTAATGTATCATTTTAGTCTAATAAGGTAATTGGAACTTGGTGAGTTTAGGATATTTATGAAATTTCTTTCTTTTTTTTTTTTTTTTTTTTTTGGTTTTTGGGTCATACCCGGCAGTGGCAGTGCTCAGGGGTTACTCCTGGCTCCATGCTCAGAAGTTGTTCCTGGCAGGCACGGGGGACCATATGGGGCACCGGGATTCGAACCGATGGCCTTTTGCATGAAAGGCAAACGCCTTACCTCCATGCTATCTCCCGGGCCCCATATTTATGAAATTTCAAGCTAGCTTGAAACCTTAAAATAATTTTTGGCAGCTTTAAAGTAAAATGTAATATATGATCATAAAATGTATTTAGGTGATATTTAGTGTCAGCTATTACTTAATGCCATAACATATCATTGCTTATGCTATTTTTAAAATGTCATTTGAGGTTTATTTGTTTAAGAAAATGAATAGAATATGCCGATTTTGTTGCCATGTGCAAATGAATTTGAGCCATATACAATTTGAGAGAAGCACTGAACTTGGGAGACTTTTGTCCTTTCCAACCTTGGCAAATGCATTCTTCAATCTCCAAAGGTGATACTGGAACAATTGATACAGGAACAATCCAGAGGGTTAACAGTACTCTAATGGAAATTGCCACCCAAGCTGAAAAGAGAAAAAGAAAGCATATTTCAAGAACCCAAACTTGAGAGGTCCCTAACTCCAAATTACTGAGGCATAAAACTCAAGAAAGCATCAAAGAGTTTTAATCTGCTAGCGAATCTGTCCTTTGATAGCTTATAAAATCCAGGCTGAGGCAACTATGCCTACAGGTTTCAGAACACTAATTCCAAGATTGATCTTGCTAGAACCTGACTGTCATTCAAAAAAAGGAACTGTTGGGGAAGGGAGTTGGAAGAAGGAAGAGAAGAGGGGGAATGAGAAATTAAAAGGAGGGAAATAGAAATTACAAGAGAAAGTGAAACAGAGACATAGATCCATGAAAAAGGAAATAAGAAGAAAGGAAGGAGGAAAGAATGGGAAAGAAGGAGAGAAAAAGAAAAGAGAGATAGAAGAAAGTAGAAAGAGATGCGCTTTTATGTCAAAATCGGGAGTGTTTCTAATTCTTCCTCTCCCTTCTTGCTCATGTAGTGCTTAATGCTTATTAACATCTTCCAAGAAACACCTTTGGGCTAATCCTCCTCTGTTTAACTCTACTGATATTACTCAAATACAAACCTCTATCATTTCCCAGATGGATTATGAAGCTGATTTTCAAACTTATTTTCCATTCTCCTTTTGTTGTACTTAACTCTATACACTATGTAGAAATTTGGTAATGCCAATTCCCAATTTAGAGGCCCTCAGTTGAACAACCAGTGGCACTTAACATAACATTCAACATTTTTGTCTCTATTGTCAGAATTGTACATGATCTGACCTTTACTTCTCTCTCCAATCTCATCTCTCTCATCACTGTCAATTATTTATCAATTATCTACTGCCAATCACTTTTGACCAAGGTGTCTGGAGTTTAACCTTTCTTGAGCCACAGAGGACAATCTACAAATTTTGAGAATTATGATGCCAGAAAGACAGGCTTATTTCTATTGTAGAAAGTATCCTTTAAATGGATCCTAAGGGAATCTTCAGAAGAAGGAAAGACATTAGCAACTGATGACAAATAAAAATTTCAAACCTTTCTTTTCATTTATATTCATTGGAACCAAGAGGGATCCTTGATGTCATTGAATTAACCTCTTTTCTTGGACAATATGGAGACAATGAGGAGAGAAGTGAAAGCCCTTCGTCAGATTCCAGACTTGCCACTTACTATGCTCTATAAGGGATTTTTATATTAAGTTCACCATAAGCAGGCCAATTTCACTTTTATGCTAAAGTCACCTTGAGCTGAGTCTTCAAATGCTTCATTGCTCTTATCATGGGAAAAAATCCTGCCATTTGTGAGTTCCTATGAATACGTTTAAGAAAGGAAATTACAAAAGTACCACTTGCAGTTTAACTCTCATTATTTAGTAATAATAAAAGAATCTTTCCTTTGAGAAACCGGGGATAGGTAAGGCAGAAACGTTCAAGTTGTGAGGATCTAAAATCTTTGACTCTCGTGGCGAAGATCTTTTCATGCAGAGTGTCAAGCTGGTTGTAATTAGAAAGCTCAGGGCTATTTTTTTTTTTTTTTTACTAACTTTAAGTTGACTCAAATGTGAAACAGATAATAGTGGTCTGCTAAGTGTGTTCATGTCACAACATTGCAGTGAGAAATAAAAAATACTCTTTGGCACAAGGCACTTTAACTTTGAATGTTTTGCTTATTTTCTTCCTTAGTCAAATTCTATAGATTCTATTATCTCACTGAAGGGAAAGGGTCTGAAGAAATGCATACTTGAATTGCATACTATGTGTACATGAAAATTTACATCCCCTCCATTTACAGACATTTGAGGAATTTCCATCTCAGATACAAACGAGAAATGCATATCTCACACATAGAAGCATATAGACATATATTTTTATTAAACAACAAAAATGTCTTGTGCCCATGTTAAAGAAGTGGCAGCATGAAGTCAAAGAGTCCATTTCTACCTAGGTGGCTGTCTTATCACTGCAACTTCATGTAGCAAAGGGGTAGGGAACATTTTTTTTGGGGGGGGGGGTCACACCCGGCAGTGCTCAGGAGTTACTCCTGGCTCTATGCTCAGAAATCGCTCCTGGCAGGCTCAGGGGACCATATGGGATGCTGGGCTTCGAATCACTGACCTTTTACATGAGAGGCAAATGCCTTACCTCCATGCTATCTCTCTGGCCCCAAGGATAGGGGAACTTTTAAGAGTCTCTTTACTTAAGGACACTAAAATCATTTTGAGGGGCTTCATCCTTATGATATATTAAAATTACTTTCTGAAGGATCTAGTTTCTAAAAAATGTCCATGAAGTTTTCAACAGCTAATGAATGAATATTGGAGTAACACCAATATTTCTTCCTAATACTTAGATGCTCTCCTTTGCAACACTGAACACTTTTATAATCTTGTAATTTATTTTAAAAAATGGCCTTTGGGGACAAAACTTGAAATGATTCTGCTTAGTGATTTAAGCAATGAAGTAGAAGACAATTATTGGATGGTATGACTCATATGTGGAATGTCAATAATTCAAGTGAATGAAATGGAAAAACCCATCAAAACTAACTCCTATTACCCCTCACTTTTGCTCCTCCAAACTTATTCTCCATTGTGCTCTAAGGTCAGTTTGTACTAAAGTTTAGCTGACTCCATCACTTCATTATAATGTCTTCCCTGGAAAAATTTAGAGGACATGATTAAGTCATTCATCCTTGAATCTCCAGAACAAAGACAATTCCTGGCATAGAAAGGTGTCAGATGGGCCGGGGGAGATAGCATGGAGGTGAGGCGTTTGCCTTTCATGCAAAAGGTCATCGGTTCGAATCCCAGTGCTGAGCATGGAGCCAGGAGTAACCCCTGAGCACTGCTGGGTGTGACCCAAAAACCACACACACACACACACACACACACAAAAAAAAAAGAAAAAGAAAAGAAAAGAAAGGTGTCAGATAAAATAAATGTCAGGTAAAATAAAGAGGATGGTTGAATAAGGGTCCTAAGTGGTACTTAGTACAGTAGTATCCAAGGAATTTACTAGTCTTTTCCTACAGGGAAATCACTTTGAGAGATTCAAGAAATACAATGCCTGGACCTCAACTCAGGATATTTTCATTCAACTAACCTGCCATAAGGCTTACATATTGATATTTTCTTAGAAGTTCTTCAGATAGTTTTGCTGTGCAGCCAGGATAGACCATTTTTTTTTCAAAGTTTCTCCTTTATTTGTAAACAGAGAAGGAAGGCTGCCCTTTTCCACCTAACAGCAGAGGAGCTTGCTCCCTTGGGCAACTATGTAATCTGGAATCCTTGCTGCTGTCCAAGACATGAGTTTATGTTGTTTTGGGGAGTCATATTAGAAGTGGTGAGCTTAGGTAGATTTAAGAGGGTTTAAATGGTTAGAGTCCCCCCATTTATTTTCTTCCTGTATTATTTTAGTATGGTAGGTAATGATGACAATCTAAAGTCCAATATTTAAGTTTTAGCTCCAGTTCAGGCATTTCCTAAGCAGTGCCCTTCTAACTTCTCTATGCCTCAGTTTCAGATATGGAGGACTACCATGCATTGGTTTATGAGGGTTAAATTATATGATATATATAGATGAACTAGATCAAAGCTGATATCCCAAGACAAGGTTGTTATTACTGTCACAGCCCCTGTGCCACCGCCTTTTATACCTCTGGATTCCAGTCTCAGGTAAAACCTATGTCCTCCTCTCCTGCCTTGAAGCAACAGGATCCTAGCAGAATTTCTTGTCTTCCTCTACATCCAAAGGAACATGCACATTATCAGCCCTGTCACCTGCAGTAGAGGAACATACTGTTTTATCCATTTATGTATCTATACATTGTCTTCCATAGCTTGTAATTGTCACTCTATTAGCCTGAATATCTTTGCATCTATTCTTAATTTCTTACAAATCCCTACCCTACTCTTTGCTAGAACCACCCCACCCGCCTCACTGTCTTTCTGATCAACTGAAAGTTGAACTGTGTCTATTCTTAAAATCAATTTCTCAAGTTTTTCTACTGTTGTTCCCTAACCTGAATCTCTTGCCTTCTGGGCAGTACATCTGAACTCTGCAATTCATCTCTTGTCTCTTCTAATCAACTCCAGCCTTTGGTTTTAATCTATATCATTGACTTTTTTTTCTTGTTTTGGGACTATATCCAACTGTGTTCACAGCTTACTTCTGGCTCTATGCTCATTTTATGTAGTGCTTGAGGACCTTATGTGGTGCCAGGCAGGTGTTTCCCTTACACTTTCTGGTCCCATGTACCATTCCATTGACAAATAAAATCTTAATTTGTGAGTGGTATTGCTAATTTATTTACAATAGAGCCACCCAATCTCAATGGTTTAGTTCTAACTGGATTTTTTTTAATCTTCTTTCGCAAACCAGTATAGACCTCTCTGAGGTGTCCTTGTGTCTGAGTAGATGCTGAGTGCTAACTCTTTCTTAGAATCAAGATACTATTTCCTGGTACTATAATTTCTCCACTAAATTCTATGAACAAATGAGGGGTGAAAGAATAAGGATATAAGGGTTTATTTGGGTGCTACATTAGAGTGAGGCATGGGTTACCTAAACCCATATATCTTTGTTCATAAGGAGTATAATTTATTGATTGATTATTTTATATATTATAATGATTCTGACTGATTGAAATATTGTATGTATTGATAAGGGTAGGACCCTAACTAATAGAGAGAAGGTGGTGGAGGAGGAATGACAGAGTTAAAGGAGAGAGATTAATAAAAAAACACTAAAGGACAGACAAAATTTGCCTACTTAAATTAAATTTAACAGGAATCCTTGGCTCTATGCCTTTTAAAGCAGTAGAAATATAGGAGCTGAAAAATACTGAACTGTGATTTCTTCTGGATTCCATGCCCAAAGTCCTGAAGATTTTTAAGTTTTGGCTAAACAAAGAAAGGTCATTTCCTCTGAGAAATAGTCTTCTTCCTGTATACAGATGCCTATTGGGAAATCTCCTGACCAGTTACAAGCAAGTATAACAGTCTCCCGAGACTCAGTCTTATTCCCATTGTCAACAGAATTATATGCTTATAGTACTGTGTATTGGGTTCCTTCACAAGGTCACAGAGATATGCTTGAGATGTGAGGAGACCTCTCCTTAAACTTTTTAAAATTTTTTTGTTGTTTTCAGGGCCATACCCAGCAGAATGCAGGGAATATTCCTAGCTCTGTGCTCAGAAATTGCTCCTGGCAGGCTCGGGGGATCATATGGGATGCTAGGGTTCTAACCCAAGATCATCCTGGGTTGGACACTTGCAAAGCAAAAGTCCTAGTGCTGTGTTATTTCTCTGGCCCCAGATCTCTCCTTCAAATGTGAACACTTTTAAGATTTGGATATCCCATTAGATAACCACATCTAATTGTGATGAAGGTTAGGAAATTGTCGTGGTGTGTAGGTGGTAGACACATAGCCTTGTCTCTGCCAATGTCACCATAGTCTAGTTGAGTAGACGGCATTTTCAGTTGCTTTGCAGTTGGACATTCATTTCTTTAGGCTGGGGTTCTTTGGAATATTGCTATGGTCTACTCATGTCCCTCCTAATTCACATTTGAACATTCCAGGAGATGAGACCTTTGGTATGTGTTTTGCTTATTAGAGTAGGATTTTTGTGATTGGTGTTGGTGGTCTTTGGAGCAAATATCGTCTTCTTTCAGGTCTTTCCTGATAGGACACGAGTGCCCATAGTGTAGTACAGAATCAAAAGTCTGTAAACAAGAAGAGGACTTTCCTAGACTCTTGAACTTGCCAGTATAAGACCCCAGAATTCTCACCCTCTAGAAATATGAGATGGGCTAGTTTTCTTAAGTTTATACCTGGCTCTTTCACATCTTCTAAATCCTCTAAGTACACTTTCTTTTGCATCAGTCACCCCCTCGGCTCTGTGTTGGTTTGTATCAGACCAACACAGGTAATTCATAATTGTTATAGAAGATTGGTATGGAAGTACTTGGAATTCAGAAGAGAAGGTCCTGATTGGAGGAGTTTGTGGGTAGTGAGATAATTAGGGTCTGGTTCTAGAAGACACTGTAAAGATGACACGGCCAGGGATGACCGTCACAAACAGAACCAGCTCAGAGAAAGCATGGCAGCTGTAAGATCCAAGTTTCTTCTCTGGAATGCAGAAAGGGACTTTTAGGCACAAAGAAGGGTGGGCAGCTAGAATTGAGGAGACTGTGTCTGACAGGGAGAAAACTGAGAGAAAGGCAGAACGCACTGGGGAAAGGAAAATGTATTATGTTCCTGAAGAACAGGAAGCAACTTGGGGCCTCAAAAAAAGCTCCAGTGGCCTCATTAGTTGCCTTATCTTCCTAGCCTCTCTCCTTGGATAGAAGGCAGTAGTGTAGGCATTGCCCTCCCGAAGTTCAATAGACACAATCCTCTCTCCCTCAGCCATTCTTCTCTTACAGATTCCATTTGGAAACTTCAGAGTTAGCTGCCTGCCTAACACCCAGACATGCTTCAGGGTTCAAACCTTGCCTAGAATGTGCTCCATCTGGGGCTTGGAGGGATAGTACAGCTGGTAGAGCTTTGCCTAACATGTGGTATCCCATCTGGACCCTGAGCACCTCCCCAAGTAACTCTTCAGTGCAGAGCCAGGAGTAATGTCTGAACAATACTGGGTATAAACAAAAAAAACAAAATAAATAAATAGAATATGATTTGTCTTTATTTTCAAATGGCTCAAGTTTTACTCCTAAATTTAAATGGCATATTCTCCATGAATTCTATTCAGATCACTAGATTTTTCAAATTACAATTTATTTCCCCAAATTCACTGGTTCTGCCTGTGCCACATGTTTTTGGATAGCTTACTTTCCTTGCTTTTCTCTTTCAAATAGTACTTTGCATCTAACACAGACATATGTTTTGATTTTATGCTCCTACAGAGTATATGCAAGTTGCCAATCTGGAAATTTAAAGATTTTTATTCACTTACTTTCTTCTAAGTATCCCCCCAAATATTGGTATTTTAGCAGGTTTTGTATCCAATATAATTCAATTAAAACATATATTTTGACTAAGATCTATAGACTCAGTTAGTGCATTTAGTTTATCTCCAGAAAGAAATTCTAATTAAAAAATTTTGAACACAAAATGGGGAATCCAACTAATTATAACTTAATTAAAATACCTTGCATTATAGCGAGAGCCTTTCAAGTTGAAGGCAGATTTTTATTGGAGGAAAATGGACTTTTGATGGTGAGTATTGTAGAAAACAGCAACAAAATCAAATCAAATCAAAAAGCATATTCGGATGAAACCTAAAATTTAAAAAGTGCAAACCAAAGATTGTTGTTTGTCAGACACAACAACACTATAGTAGGTGCTCAAGAAATCTCTGTGGGTATTTTTTGAACTGTAAGACAAGACCATTGTTTTATCTGATATATTGCTTTTAACTAGAATTGGGTACCTAAGAGAAAATATTTTTATTATTTCATCAAGTCAGAGAAGCCAAGGAGAAACAGTATTTATGCCCTGATTATCTCTCTCCACCAACTTGCTATTTATCTCCATGGGGAAACCAGAGGCAATAATTAGAGAATTAAACCTCCCTAACTTACTCATGCAGTGCACGCAATCACTTTCCATTTAGTATTTATTTTCCAGATGAAGGAGTTTAATTTATTTTTCTTTCTTCCCTTGGGACCCCAGCTACCTGACCTAGAGCAGTCCTCTAAGTTTGGCTAAATGGGGCCCCCATTTCTGTTCTTTTGTGGGCTTTGATAACCTTTGGACAGGTGATAAAATATGCCTGGTCCTTGAACAAAATCAAATCTGTGTCTACTATGGATAGCAAAACTCGAGGACCTCCCCAGGGTTAAGAGAAGGATTTATTCTGTTCCCCAAATGTAACCTTTCTGTCTTCAGAAATTTCTGCCTTTATGTTTTCAAGATAGTCCCCAATCCTCTCCTTCATTCCCCATATTGCAGCAGACACAGGCAGGAAGAAGTAACGGAAGTCCCAGATTCCAGAAGTAAAGGAATCAGGGATCAATGCGACCCCTTAATTATCGATTTAGAAGACTTCATACAGGAGCAAAATAATGCTACTCCTAGAGAGATCCTGGTGAAAAGTGAATTTAATGGGAGAGGTCTTGGAGGAGGAAAGAAGGTTATAAAGATATTTGCATGGCTATTTCTCTGTGAGGATTCACCCCTATTCCCACCAATGTAGCAGTAAAGGTCAAATCTCCATCTCTTTTCAATGGAGAAGACAGAACATCTATCTGCAATATTTTTCTTTCCTTAGTCTGTTCTGTAATAAACTCCTTCCCAGATCTTTCCTTCTTCCCAATGTCCTTTAAACTTAGCTAAGTTTACTGAGAAATGACCTTGGAAGTGCTGGAAGTGAATGACTCAGCTCTCCCCCGTTATTGTACACAGATAGAAAGTGTACATGCTAACAAACTTCTGTTCATGTCTCTAATCAATCTGCCTGATGCCAGTCTCTGAAGAATCCGAGGGGTACAGATTGATTCCTTTGTATCCTCACAGTTCCACTAACACAGAATCCAGCTGCCCCATATGCTGTCCTTACTTTGTCCCCAACCAGGCATTTCTCTGAGATGAGGAACAATTTACTCCTATATTCTTTGAGGGCATGCTTGTTTAGATGCATTGAAATCTTAGGGTTCAAAAATGATGAGCTGAGTCCAAGAGAGACAGCAGAAAAGGTAGGAAAATTGCCTTTGAAAACAGCTGGCCTGGGTTCAGTTGCTGACACAACATAAAGTTTCCTGAGCCCCTCCAGGAGTGACTTTCTGAGCACAGAACCAAGAGTATGCTCTGAGCACTGTTGAATGCAGCTCAAAAGCAAAAGCAAAACAAAACAAAACACTTTTTCTTTGTAAATAAAAGATGAGTATTCTTTTTCATTTCCACCTGCCTTTTGCTTTAAAATATGTTCTTATTACCAGAAGCTCTTTTTTTTTTTTTTTTGCTTTTAAGCCATACCTGGTGACATTCAGGGCTTATTCCTGGCTATGTGCTCAGAAATCGCTCCTGACTCGGGGGACCCTATGGGATGCCAGGGATCGAACCCAGGTTCATCCTGATTCAGTCATATGAAAGGCAAACGCCCTGCCACTATGCTATTGCTATGCCCCTGCTATAGTTTTTCTTTCCCATTAAACTTGAATAGAATTTGATATTTCTTCCTAACTGATAAACTTTCCTGAACAATTTGACAAATGCAAGTTCCATGCATGAAATGCTTTTATGCAGATCAATTTTTCCTATGCAAAATGGAACTATACTGTGACTGAAGAGACAGTGTTGAGGACTAAGTATAAAAAGAATTCAGAAAAATGGTTTGTATCTAGCAGTTGTTAATTAAATGTTTGATGCTATAACATCTTTAGGACATGTTGAAATAGCCTGCATTTAGAATAAACCTCTAATAGTTTTTGAGTTGGTGACTCTGTAAAATTGCATCCAAAGTAGCAAAGATCAGTCCTGACGTTTGAGGTGTCCAGAAATAGGAATTGGGTTATTACCATTAGGATGATCAAGCACTCGGAAAACACAGTCTAGGATTGCTCACTGGCTGTTGAATATTCAGTAAGCAAGTCTCATAGTCAAAGTGAAGACTTGTGTTGCTAATAGAGGAAAGGGAAGATGGTTGTGATAAGTTAAATCAAACATCTTGGAGGTAAAGTAAAAGTAAAGTAATAGCCCATACTTATTTTATAATTATTAAACAATCACTATTTTACTAAGGCGTTTAAGTTAATTAAAAGAAAAAAATGAAACTGACATGAGATAGTTAAAAAGTTGAAAATTGACAGCTGAGTTTCAGTCACATAATGTTCCAACACCCATCCCTTTACCAGTGTTTATTTCCCACCACCAATTTTGCCAGCTCTCCTACCACTCCACACCCATTCCCGTTCCCAACCTCAGTCTTCTCTCTGGTTCTTTTAGTCTAGACACTAGTTTGCAATACTGTTACTGAAATGCTTATCATTTATTTCCTTTCAGTTTCCAGTCCTTAGGCTGAGTAATCATTTCCAACTACTACTGTCATGCTGGTCCCTTCTCTATCTTAACTGTACTTCCCACTCCTCCTTTTATTGTGTTTGAGCATTATTCACTAAGATCTTATTTAATGTTCTTAATGTGATGAAGGTATTATTAATAACCTATGTGACAAATATGCATCTGAAAAACTAGAAAGTTGAAACTCAGTAAGGTTAACTTACTACACCAAAGTGTCTAAGTGTGAGAAGATTAGAAACTCTCAGAAGAAATTAGAAATGAAAAAGAAATTAGAAAAATTATGACTGATTCAAGGGAGTAATGACCCAATTAAAAGTTGGGAGTTCCTAGAGTCCAACTAATGCTTTAGTTGGCACAGATAGGCAGATAGAAATGGGAAGAACTAGGTCTTGTGACACATGAAATGGGTTGAATCTTCCAGAGGTCAAAGAGTCTCTGGGTATTGCTCCTTTTAAACCTGTTATGGATGGCATTTCTTCCCAATGTTAATACTCCATGTATTACTCTATGCAAGGTAAAAGATCTGCTAAATAATGACCTTTGTCTTGTCTCTTTTAGTCCATAACCATTTTTCTATGTACTAGGACTGAACTGCATATCTGCCCCCCCACCTCACAATCTATAGTAGGAGAAGGAAATCTATAAAATTACATTTTTCATGTGAACAAAAACGTTGCTTGAGTTTCCTGGCAGAGGTGACATTCAGATGGCACTTAAAAAGAAGGGTTTTTCAAAGTTATAAACAGCAGTGAGGCAAGAATCACAGGCACAGGAAATTGCCATTTCTATTATACTTTCCCTAATCCATGTTTTCTGTCATCTTTCTCAAAATGTGTTCTTAGCTGCTCAGAGGCATCTCTGATTTGTGGACAGAATTGATTGAATGATTTTTCACAGTTCTTGCAACTAGGAATTGTTGGTGACCTCTGTACTATATAACTCAGGCATTTGCAATATTGAGTTTTCCTTTGCCAGCTCAGCCTTGGGCACAGGAGTCTGTCTACCTTTTCTATTTTCATGCTTTGAGAATCTGGGATTTTGTTGGTACTTTTGCCTCCTCAACACACAGGCCCTCAGAGCCGCTGTTTCTCTCTTTTCAGCTGATGACTTCTCAGGGAAATAGAATTGGATCCTGACACCCTGGACCTGTCTCTACAGCACTGTAGGACACGTCACATCTGTGTCCTGAATTTCGCAGGTTACTCACTCTGACCTGAGTGCAGTGTCCCATATTCATAATTATTGTTGCTTAAAATATATCATATCAACAGGTGTTTTTCTAGTGATGTGATAGGCTGAAAATATTTAGATGCCTGAGACATAGTATAGTGGATAAAGCACTTGCCTTGCATGCAGCCGACCCAGATTCAGTCTCTGGTAGCATATGTTTTCCCTTGAGCCTCACTGGGAATGATTCTGGAGTGCAGAGCCAGGAGTAAGTCCTAAACATAACTGGATATGTCTCTCTCTCTTCCTCTTTCTTTCTTTCCCTATCCCTAACACATACTACAAATCAAAATAAATGAGATAAGGTCTTCTGTCAAAAAGGATGCCATCTTTATTCCTCTTGTATACTGCAGAGCTATTTGCCCCCTTGTTGCAAGAGCTAAGTAGAGCCCAGAAACAAACTCATTTCTGACTGTCCTACAGACTGACCTTCACAATAATTTTTAATTGAATACATTCTTTTTTGTTAAATTTTTTGGGGGGTCACACCCGGCATTGCTCAGGGGATACTCCTGGCTCCATGCTCAGAAATTGCTCCTAGCAAGCACGGGGGACCATATGGGGCACCAGGATTCGAACCGATGACCTTTTGCATGAAAGGCAAAACACCTTACCTCCATGCTATCTCCCGGGCCCCTTG
>PVKC010028570.1:0-15479 GCA_004027635.1 Crocidura indochinensis
CTACATCTAGGCAACTGCTTTACCTCCTCTGCCATCTCTTCTTCAGTCTTAAAAGACTAGCATTTCCTACACTTCACTAAACAACTCACTATCATGATTTGTCACTTCCATGAACCACCTACATCATTAGATATCTAACATAATTCTTAGAACATTCACTTTTTTTTTTTTGTGGGCTTTTCTTGAGGGTGAGGACATACCAATCTAATCTATTCTCAGGGCTTACTCCTGGTTTTATATTCAAGGACTGCTTTCTCTTTTTAAACTTAAATTTCTAATTTTTAGACGTCATAACTGTATAATGAGAGTTGTTCATAATTCTGTTATGACTTGCATTCAATATACCAATACCAATTCTAATAGCAGTGTTAGTTAGTTCATTTTTTGTTTGTTTGTTTGTTTTTGCTTTGGAGCCATACCTGATGGTGCTCAGAGGTTTCACCTGGCTCTTTGTTCAGAAATCACTCCAGGCCAAACATATGGGATGCCGGAGATAGAACGCAGACCTGTCCCAGGCAGGCAGCATGCAAGGGAAATGTCCTTCTGCTCTATCACTCCAGCCTCTCCCTCCACCTTTGTTACCAGATTATATGGGTTACTTTTGGCAGTGCTCTAGGACTGTATGAAGTGCCAGGATTTGAACATAGATCAACCATATGCAATGCAAGCGCCCCGTTCAACTGTACTATCACTCTGGCCCCTTTATAGTAACTTTTTAAAACCTCCGTGACTGACTTTAATCTTCTCTTCAACAATATTATTTAAGAATCATGGATAAAATGCTAATTACTGGTTTAATTTAAAGCCAAATGAATAATTTAAAAAGAAAAAGTGAGCTTGGGAGATGGCTCAAAGGGCTGGAGCATGTGCTGCTTTATATGCAGGAGTCTCAGGTTTAATCCCCAGCACTGCCTGGTGCCCTGAGCACCACTGGGAGTGACCTCTTGAGCAATGAGTCTGGAGTAGTCCCCAAACACCACAAAATGTGGCTCCCTAATCAATCAATCATTCAAATATAAAGTATTCATTGAGCTTGAGTGATAGTACATCAGGTAAGGCACCTGCCTTGCACATGACCAATCCAGGTTCTAGCCCATATGATGCCCTGGGCCCTATCAGACGTAAGTCAGAGGAAACCCTGAGCATAAAGCCAGGAGTAAGCCCTGAGTACCACCAGCTATGGCCCCCAAACAAAAAAGTATTTACTGATATAAAGTCATCCTGTGAATGACTAGTAGAACGTGTACCATATTTTGGGAACTTCTAAGCCAGGTCCTAGTATGTTGAAGAAGGGTTTACCACATCATAAACTTGGAGACAGCTCAGATTTAATAAAAACAGCACAACTATCTGTACGAACATACCTTGTCAGGAGCCTGGACATGAATGACTGCCACTAAGTCTGAATTCTGTCTCTATGCTATAGAACTGAATGTAATCTCTTTTTAATCAGTGAGGTGA
Organism: Crocidura indochinensis; assembly: GCA_004027635.1. NCBI lineage: Eukaryota > Metazoa > Chordata > Mammalia > Eulipotyphla > Soricidae > Crocidura > Crocidura indochinensis. Next base: position 1,462 of record PVKC010028570.1, read on the forward strand.
GGTGAGTGTTGTTATTTTTTTTTTTTTTGGTTTTTTTTTTTTTTGGGTCACACCCGGCAGTGCTCAGGGGTTACTCCTGGCTCCATGCTCAGAAATTGCTCCTGGCAGGCACGGAGGACCATATGGGGCACCGGGATTCGAGCCGATAACCTTTTGCATGAAAGGCAAACGCCTTACCTCCATGCTATCTCCCGGGCCCCGAGTGTTGTTATTTTTGGGTAGAATGCTGGGATAGAGGGGGGAACTGTTGGTACACAGGAGGATGCTATGCTCAGAGGTTTCATCCAATCTCTGCAGACCAGATTAAATGCATTTTGACCCCCGTCTCCATGTGATACGTTCAGTACAGGAAAAGATTAATCGCTTATGAAAAACAAGCTAACGTCTGTACAGCAAATATATTATTGCAATATAGAACAGGACATAAAGGTTTGCACTTGCATCATTAGCTCAATTATAATAAATGAGATGCTCTATGTGATGTATAGTATGGTAAAGAAAGCACAGCTGTTTGCTTCTGTCGGCTCATGCATAGGTGCAGCGCACCTGAGTCTGCTAACACTTATTCAGTTCTCAACAACAAAGCTGCACCACACAGAACAGTGATGGCCGAAAACCATTATCCATGGATAATTAACCATGTCAGGACACTGAGGTCCTAACATGAGGTCCTCATAATTCCCCACTAAGAGAAAGACAGGAAGGCATTATTATAATATATTACTAATATTTAATAAGAAGACTGTTCTATTTGTGTGTTATTAATGCAAGCTGTAAGTTACAGAAGCATTTGAATTATTGTTAGTTCTTTTGAGTAGTCTATCACTTGAAGGGCAAAGCAGCTCTTTGAGTAGAATAGTCATAACAAAATACTTCCATTTGGGATTAAGATTTTTAAAATGTAACTGCAATTTGCTCCATTTATTTTCCTTCTGATCATACAAACATATCTATGGCAGGCATTTATCACCAGAAAAGCCATAACAAAAATGACCAATATTAAGCGGAGCTACACACTTGTAAATACACAAATATACACTTGCGTAGTCTACACACTTGTAAATTCATTTCATCTTTAGATAATATCTTTTTTTTTGCTTTTCCCAAGTATCATGGTCATTTCAAGACTCTCCCCTGTAACACAAAGTGTTTAAATTTCTTGTAACAGGGCTCTGTGATGTTTAAAGACAAAAGCCCTTCTCCATTTATTAAGAAGACTTCCTACTGTGTGGGGCTGTTCACGACCACGTAATTAAAATAGCACCTGAACAGGACCATCTGTGAGCATGGATTAGGTTTTCACAAAATACAAATATTCTTTTATTTTTCTTCTTCATCAAATGCCTCTAAATCTCAAACACATTTTGTGTGAACAAAAATCAAGAAAATATGCCCATATAAACTTTTACTTAAGAATAAAACTTGGTTCTTCGTGGCGATCCTTCATGCATCAATACAATCAATCAATAAATATACAGCTCCATAATTACAGTGAGAATGAAAAAACTGTCCACCTTTGCTTTCTGTTCCTAGGTTTCTGTCAGTTTATGGCAACCCAGAGACGCAGCTTGCCACTTAATTTTCCTCTTCCTTTTTCAAATATACACATTTTGGAAAAGACATTATTTATACAAAAGGCTGCCAAGACATTGGGTTAGGATGGATTTGGATATACAGTCTATTTCACAAGCTAGTCTTATTTAACCAAAATAAGGTCTCTTTGGGAGTTTTTGCACAAACTGCAAATCCATAAATGCAGAGATTATAAACATTGATACAGACATTTCTTCCAGAGGGCTCTCTGACCTGATGTTAACTTTACATTAGAAATTCATGTTTCTTTAGAAATGTTGGCTTACTTTAGTGAAATGGCTCCTTTGGTACAGTTAGGCCTGTGATGTCAACCTGGCTTGATTCTAATAATTCTTATGAAATATTTACAATGAAATGTAACCACGCATGTGTAACAGCTGACTTCAGCGGCAGCCAAGGTTTAGGTTTACCTTTTTCTTTTTATGAAGGAAAAGAAATCACTTTTATATTTTCCTCTCTTCCAGAAGATCAATTCCACATGTATTTAACAGCTTCCCAGACATCACCTCCATGTGGTCATCAGTCTGATGTGGCAAACCTTCAAGGTGATTCTGACCACATGACAGCTCTGCACTTTAAAAGAATAGTGGGGCCCCTTCCTGGAAGAATTTTTTTCTTTTTCTTTTTTTATTTTATTTTTTATTTTTTGGCTTTTGGGTCACACCCAGCTATGCTCAGGGGTTACTCCTGGCTATCTGCTCAGAAATAGCTCCTGGCAGGCACAGGGGATCATATGGGACACCAGGATTCGAACCAACCACCTTAGGTCCTGGATCGGTTGCTTGCAAGGCAAACGCCGCTGAGCTATCTCTCCGGGCCCTTTAATTTTTTCTTTTTCTTTTTCTTTTCTAGTTTGGTCCTGGAAGAATTTTGAATAAGATAAAAACCCAGGATGTCACAGGAGAAATGGAGCCGGTGAACAAGGGAGCCCATCCTTTTGGGGGGCAAGCCCATCATCTTAGAATTGTGAACATTTTTGCAGGCTCTCTTCTTTCATGTTTATTTTTGTGTCACACCTAGGAGTAAAGTTTAGGGCGTATGCGTGGGTCTATACTGAGGGATCACTACTAGAAAGAATTGGGAGACCAGAAGTGGTGTCAGGGATAAAACTAGGTTGGCTTCAGACAAGGCAAGCACCTTAACCCCTGTACTCTCTCTATGTCATGTAGGATCAGGACATTAAGTACTATATTATGATTTTCACTTAGAAAACTCTCAGATTCTTTTTTACAGAATGAAAGAAATAAAAGTCTGCTGATATAAGGAGAGGAAGAGAAAAAGAGAAAGAGAGAGAGAGAGAGAGAGCAAGAACATACAGCACATACAGCCAAAGAGATAGTACAGTGGGTAGGTCATCAGCCTTGCATATAGCCAGCCAGCCTAAGTTCAGTCCCCTGCATCATTCTACATATGGTAGCCAAAGCCAGTAGTGATAACTGAGTATAGAACCAGCAGTAAAGTAAGTCCATTAGGTGTGGCCCAAAATCCCCAAATCAAAAAGCCTTCATGGAATCGAACAAGGTTATAGGGTCAAGGAAGGCAGAGTCAAACAATAAATGCAGTCTTCATGCCAGAGTCATAGCTTCCACAAAAGAAAAGTCTGGTTGGTAAGATTTTTCATTCAAAGCAGAGTAGATGTCCATTTAATGTCAGAATATCTTCTATATGAATCCTTCTCCATACCCATATTAATTGTTCTTAAATCACAGGTAGAGAGAGTGGAACTGATGCTAATATTTAACTAGTTAGAGGACTCATAAGCAGAGACACACTAATCTAAATTTTTCCACTTGTGCTGAAAGTACAGAAAACCTAGGAACATGGAGCCAGGTCCCTGCAAGGCTAAACAGCTGCCACTCACTCCAGACAGGGTATGGATTTGCCTCCCTGTTCATGGGGTCCTGCTACAGGTTTACCTTTCCAGAAAATTTGTCAGGTGATTTTGGCATCTAAATTTGCAATCCTTTATCTAAAGTCACAAGAAAACTCACAAAGACCTGTATGTCATGCCACATTATTGAGTGACTGGAAGAACATCTCTTTAAGAAAGTCCATTTCCTCCAGGGGCACAATTTCATCCTTCCATGAGCCCTCCTAACCCCTCAAAACCAGGTCTCAGGCTCTTTGTAACAAAGCCAAGCCAGAGTAGGCCTTAGCCACACCTGAAACAAAGCTGCCTTGGAGAAACTGCCTGAGAGAAATAGGGAGTAGGAGGTACCAGGAGAGAGAGCCTTTCCCAATCTAACCCCCAACCTGGATAGGCCATGAACCCCTCAAACCCAATCACAGCTATGTTCATGCTGGTGTGCTCTCTCAGCAGCACTCTTCTTACTTCTCTGCCACAGCCAGTTTGCAAAAGCTGCTAGAAGATGCTGTGCTTAATACAGCTCCCAATTCTCAGCGGCCCCCTCAAAGCTTTTAAAGCGAGCAGAACATGCAGAATTTCAAATGAAGAACCAACAGCAGAAAGATCATTTACAGTAACTATACAAACAAGCTAAATGAAAGACTTGTGTTCAGTCATTAAAAATAATAATGCTAAAGCCCTGAGGGCTAGAATGTAAAGCTTATACTTTGTGTGAGGAAACAGAAAAAAAAAAAAGGAGTGTGTTTATTATCCCAATAAGATAACCTGCTCATTTATCTATGAGGCAATTTTTGAGTACATTCATTCACACTGAAATCACACTTGATCAGATATTATGAAAAGCAACAAGCACACACACACAAAAAGCTCTTTTCATGCCAGGGGCTTTTGCAAGACACAAATCACAGGGCGGAGATCAGCATGGGGAGGCTGGGAGGTGTGGGCTGTAGGAAGTTCCGTTCCCCAGCTCACAGCATCTCCCTAGCCTGGCCTGGAGTTAGTTATAGAGTCATCTCTCCTACACTTTGCAGATGATGCCTAACATCATGACAACAGAGAAGAGGCAAGGTCTCCGGACCTGCCTGCCTACAACAAGTTTCTGTAAAGTAATGAATACAGACAGCTGGGGGACCATCCACCTGCGCTGCCCGCTTCTGCCAGCCTGCACAGTGAAGCCACCAGGGATTGGCAGAAGGTACTTGTCTGACAGGGCCAGGACAGCCTTTCTCCTCCGTGACAGCCTGGGCCTCCCCTCTTCAACCTGACCCACCATAATTCCTTCACAAGGCAACAGCGAGGCAGCTGACAGTAGCAGCTGCAGCTCCTAAGCGAGATGGATGGAATTTTCATAACTAGTTCCCCAAGTTACATTTTACCTTCAAGATAATTTATGAGCTGCTCTGAAGCCTTGAAGAGACAATATGCTTGCCATAAAATTAACTGTAACAGTCTTGTAGGTTATAATTAACACTGGGAGGGTAGCACCAACTGGATGAAACACAGGGCATAATTGATGGTGAAACTGGAAATGAAGCAAGAGAACAATATCATTACTGCGCGCACAGCCTGAGCACAGCCTCTGCTTTCTCAGGGTTAATTAGACTAGCCTTCCAGGATGAGATTCTGGTAGGGGAGAGGCCAGTGGTGGGCATGGGGAGTGGAGGCTTTGCTGGCAAGGCCACAGGGCACCTGGATGGAGGCGGAGACCGGCAGCAGTGAGGAAGCAGAATACAGAGCAGAGTGGCTGTACCTCTGACAGGACGCCTGGTGCACTGCAGCTCCAGGCCCGTGCAAACCTGCCAGTGGGGTACAGTATCATCTACTCAGGGACCAGCATCTCTCTCAGTGAGCATGATTAAAAGAAGGGATGCAGAACTTCCAAAATGCTCTGCAGAGGGACATGAGTCTGTTAGCATACAAGAACATACACCTGATTCTCTTAAACTAAAAAGTACCATTAGGAGGAGACTAAGGAGAGAAAAGGAATTAGAAGACCACCGTCAATCTCTCTGCTTCCTTTCTTGCATAATAGTAAATAGCCTGATCAATACTTAAAACATAAAATAACACACTATAATAAACACTTGTTTTGATGCAAATCATTCCAATAAGCGATGTTAAGCTGATTGACCTACTTTTGTTTCTTGATTTGTTTGCCTTGTTTTTGGTCATGGGACAAGATACTGAAAATCTTTCTGATAAATGGTGCAACAGTGTCCCCTACAGGCCAGCAGAGCTGCTCCTACTGTGCCTTCCCCACGCCCCAACTTCCTGCTCTCAACCAGAAGGCAGAGATAAAACTTTTATCTGTAAACTAGAATATAGGGAAATAAATTTGTCAAATACACGAGGGGCAACCCTGAGATTGAATAAAATTACTACTCTTTATATGCAGTAAATTTTACTCGTGATTTACATACTATAGGGTTGGTGATTAACACTTGATAGAGCAGATAAATGTTACCTGTTCACACTCAAGTCAGTCTGAACTAACTCAGTCCCCAAATTAATTCACTAGAGGAATTACAGATTCTTGGAAGCCAGGTTTTGGTGGTGTTGTTTTTGTTTTGTTTTGTTTCTTAATCAATATCCTACCTTCTATTTTTTGTGTCCTTGTTTGTTTTTGTAGTTGGATTACATCCAATGGTGCTTGGGGCTACTTTCAACCCAGTGCTTTAGGGTCACCCTAGCAGTGCTTTGGAAGGACCATAGGGTACCAGAAATTAGACCTAGGCCTCCTGAATGCATTTTGCTTCATAAAACTCTCTTTCTAGTCCCCAATTTCTATTTTATCACTTTCTAAAAGGTTGTAACCATATAAGAGAAATAATATTGCTATAAAGGTAATAACTTTGCTCTAAGAGATTTATGATATGGGCTCTCTCTCTCTCTCTCTCTCTCTCTCTCTCTCTCTTTCTCAAGCCCTTATTCTCCCTTGAACATGTATCTCACTTACTTGTCTCTCTGGATCTGATTGCTTGCTCTTCCAGGCTCATGTTCTCTCTTGAACACATTCCTTTCCTTCTCTCCACCCTCAACTTTTTTAAGTTTTGTTCAATAAAGCTATCTTGCTATATACAAGAGAAAGATTTATAGTAGGGAGATTTATAAAGCATGAGCCATCCTTATAACAAGAGATGCATCCACAACTAAAAAGGGTGGAACATTTTAGGTTACAGAGGGAGCAAATACGGAAACACACATCAGCCTAATCCGCACTTGGAAGGACGGTGGAAGGTCTCTAAGCCCCAGGCTGTGAGACCTGAGTCACAGAACTAAGAAAACTGTCACTGGCTGGCCCAGAGCAAAGCTGTGTAACTGCTACTCCACCAGCCAAGCAGAGCAGTGTCTGAGTGAGGTAGTGTGGGATTAGATGGCCTCTGCCCTAGCAGGGCTGCCTTGGGCTAATTACTCTGCATCTCTATGGCTCGATTTCCCACCCCCAAAGCCTTGCAAAACTCTGGTACTTAGTAGTAACTGGTTATATCAGAGCCAGTGCCTGTTTCAAAGAAATTGTAGGTAGAAGGGTGCAAGTTCCCAAGACTTAAGCCTACCCGGCCTTCAGCGGCTCCTCCTGGGACCTAAGTGAGAGCTCCACATCTTGTCCCAGCTAAAGGATGCATTCTAGGACATCTAAATCAAGCCCTGGCTTTTGCAGATAAAGATGCAGAAATCTCAACTGGTACACCCAGAATCCTACAGCAGGCTCAAAATAGGATTCTAATGGGTGGTCAGGCCTCTGCCAGTTCTAGGTGACACGGTTTAGCCACCACAAGAGCTCCAGCTCGCATCCCTACCTGTTCAATTCAGAAATCTCATTATCAGGGACCTCAGTTATTTCACAGTGGTATGTTCTTAAAGGAGAGGCCACTCCAGATGTTGCTTAGTCTTGTCTTTCTTCTTTGGAATGAAAGAAGCTGACAGTACATAATTTATTGAACACTTAGTATTTAATAGGTAAGTACCTATTCAAGGAGCTTTACATGGAATCCCTTAATCAGACCTATGAAATAGGTTTTTACTATTACCCTCACCCCCAGGCAAGGTACAAATGAGAAAATTGAAGTTCAGAGGGGTTATGTAACTTGCCTAGTTAGGTTCTATAATTGTAACTTGGCTGGAGTTATAGAAGTGGATCTAAAATTCAAACCCAGGCCACCGTGCCATATTGAATAAAACTTACACAGAAAGAAAAACCATTTCTTTCCCCATTTCATATTAAAACTAGGCCTACAGAGAGAACACAGCCCAGATATGATCTGATATCATTCTTAATCTCAAACAACTGGATCAGTACTTCTTCCCTTGGTCTCATGCATGTTTGGAGATTGGTGGCCCAGCAGTGTCCCCATGGGACAACCTTCCCCAGAGAGGTTGGGCAGTTGACAGTGAGAACAGAAGTTGCTAAACACCAACAATTCAAGAGAATTGGCCACCTTCTTCCTGGGGCTCTCCAGCATCCAACTTACCCTCCTTCACAGTAATTATGGTGTTGGGTACAACAGGCTCACCCTGTCAAAAGTCACAGAGTTCATTGATCTCAGGGTCCCGCCGTGGTGCTTGGTATCACAGAGGAACTTGCTATCTGTGGCACCAAGGCGTGACTGACAGCTCACTTATAACAAGCGCACCACATCTCTCAAGTGCTGGGGCACATACACACTGCTCCCCCAGTACCTAAAAAATAAGAATTCCTTCCATGGTTCCCTTGTCATGGTTATTTGTGAATGTGGCCTGAATCTAAGTTTTCTTTCAAACTAAGCCTTTTTCGGTAGTACCTTTTATTTAAAAAGTCCCTGGGATTCCTCGGCACAGACAGTCTAAGGAAAGAGTAAGGCTGTGATGGATTTTCTGAGGGTGATGGTCTTCAGAATACTGGCACCACCACCAAGAGCTCACAGATACAGCCTACTATGACTGGGAAATGCAAGGGTTAGTATCCATTTTGGAAGGGAAATCAGAAAAAAAAAAAACTGTATCATTTCCCCATGAAGTTACTATATTTTGATTTTGCCCATATGCAAGCCATGGTAAATACCTACAGTTTAGATAGGTTTCACTGAGTAAAAAATGATTTGTCATTCCAAGAGTACTAGAAGAGACAATTTTTCATCAGTTTATTCACTGCTATAGTTCTGGAACAATGCCAAGTAAATAGGAGGCAGTTAACACTTATTGAATAAATAAATTAATGAACTGATGTTTTCTTTAAGAGTTAAGAAGCACTGCCTAGGAGAAATATCAGTGGCTCATCAGTTAGAAAACTACCCAGGGCAAACCTCAGACCAAAAACCTATGTGCTGATTTTATAAATAAGATGCACAGAAGTCAATTGGCTCTTGTCTCCCATAAAGCTGTTCAAATAATGACAGTAACAATGGTAATAACATTAACAACACTTGCCTTCTTAAGATAAGTTGCTGTATCTTGGATAAAAAGTAACCCTATCTCTAGACTCATTTAATCCTTGCTCTAAATTTATACAATGCTTCAATTCCTACACATTTATGAGGAGGTTTTATGGAGTTATCGGGTTTTATGGAGTAATCTGGTGCAGAGACACAAAGGCCATTCTTTTGCTACGGGCAGCAGAAAGCAGAGACTCCAATTATCAAAGAAGATGGGACAGATGCATTAAAAAGACAGACACCGGTGGCAAGTTGCAGGCCAGTCTCCCTGCTTCTGCACTGAATGTCCTGCATTCATTCCTCACGCCCCTCCCCACTTACTGTGAACTGGTCAGCTGACCACAGCAGCCAGTTTCATGGTTCTAACTCTCCCTGCCATCTGATAGGCAGCCACACTGGACATGGGTACAGTAAGTTAAGGGCTATCTCCAAAGGGCAACCCAACAGTTTCATCCTCCCACATCTATTCTCAGAACTGGTGACCCCACTTCCGAGGACCACAACTCTTTCCACTGAAATCCATTCCAGTCCAGATGCCACATCTCAATATCATATTCTCAAGGCCCCTCATTGCCCTGGATGCTGATGGTATGATCCATCAGGATAGGTAGGATAGGTAACCAGCAAGAGCCTCTGCTGAGGCAGGTGATCTCAGGAGCTCAAACTACATTTGGTGTCAGCTTTCCCTCTCCGGCCTAAAATCTACCTCCTCATTCAAAGAAATAACCCTAGTAGGCCCCTACCCCCTCTGATGTCATTTTCCTGGCTTTTTCCAAGTCTACTTCACTTCCTGGACAGGAATGGGACCTAGAGGGGTAAACTTGGAAACAGGACCAGGTCTTTCTCTCCTGATCCCAACTGAGTTCCATAGTGAGTTAGTTATTCTGTCTACACAGCGGCATCTGTCATGTGGGAAGCAAGGATCCTCCCTGGGTGCTGACTGGGACTGAAGGTCCCAGAGAAAGCTTATCAAAGGTCTCACTTCACTTCCAGTTTTAATCTTCCTACACTTGCGGCAAAGTTTGACCCACCACCCTACCTACCTCTACCCTCCCCCATCCTCCCCACAAACAGAGCAACAGGCACCGTGTTCTCACGTGACTAATCCTCGGCAACACCAAGCAGAAATATAAAGGACCTAGAAAACTGGTGACTTAGAGAGAGATTGCCTTGCAAAGAAAAGAATACTGGTTGAGTTCTCGGGGTCATGTGCCCAGAGAGATCCTAGCAGCTCCATGGTTTGCGATCTCCAGCACTAGAAGTGATTCCTAGTTGTACTGCAGCCTCATGCACATGAGCACCACAACACAGGGGTACAATCTGTTGGTGAACACGTGTGTGATCACTGCAGTGAATCCCCTCCATTACCAGGATGTTACAGCTGGAGTGTGGTCCTGGAAAGCTTGTGAGCAGACACCACAACTAAAGAAGAACAATCCCTGATATGTGGTACAGCCACTGAGGGTGACACCCGGAAATAAACACACACACAAATATGATTTCATTTAAATGGAACTGGAGGATATCATGTTGAGTGAAGTAGGTCAGAAAAGGACAACTATTGGATGAACTCACTTATCTGTGGTATAAATAGCAGAAATTCATGGTAGCAAAGAGATGGATTCCAGATTACCCCTGATTCAAGAATATAGTAATAAGAAGGACAGGAAAGGGAAAAACAATCCAAAAATTTGGAGAGTAAGAAGAGGTGGATAGGAAGTAATAGAGGTAGTCTTGGCCACATGGGTGATGTGAGGTGCAATATACATATACAGATCTAAACCACAGAACCAATGGCAACAATGTAAGCATATGAGCCAAATTATAGTAACCAAACTTAAAAATGTGCCTGTTACAGAGGCAAACTGGGGGATGGGAGATATCCTGGGGGTCACTGGCAGAGGGAAGTTGACGATGATGGAAGGATTGATGTTGGAATACTGTATGCTTAAAACCCACTTTTTAAGACAACTTTGTAAATTAACTCATGAAACTCATGTACAACTTTATAAATCACTGTGCCTCAACAAAAATTTAAAAATAATAAAACAACTCACATTCCTTGTTTCCTTTTAAAGCACCAAACATTTAAAGCGGATCCCCTTCTTTTTTTTGGGGGGCACACCCAGTGAAGCTCCTGGCTATGAGCTCAGAAGTCACTCCTGGCTTGGGGGACCATTTGGGACGCCAGAGGATTGAACCGTCCTAGGCTATCACTGGCAAGGCAGACACCTTACCTCTAGCGCCATCACGCCGGTCCAAGGATCCCCTTCTTTATGTGACTTTTGCTAAGTCCAATTTAATAAATTATCATCCTAGTCTAAAAATAGAATATCTTACAAGAGTTAGTTTAAATCACACATCATGGTTCTAAAGGGTGCTAAACTATTCTAAAGAAGTGTGGTCCTACTAACGAGACTTAAAAAAAATTTTTTTTTTGTTTTTTGTTTTTAGTTTTTTGGGTCACACACGGCAGTGCTCAGGGGTTACTCCTGGTTCCATGCTCAGAAATTGCTCCTGGCAAGCACGGGGGACCATATGGGGCACCGGGATTCAAACCGATGACCTTTTGCATGAAAGGCAAACGCTTTACCTCCATGCTATCTCCCAGGCCCCGAGACTTAAACATTTTTAATAATAATAATAATAATGGTTTAATATGCACATGAAAACATGCCAACACATTTAGTCATGAGGAAAATGCAAATCAAAGTCACAGTAAGATATCACTGGGAGGGGGCCAGACAGATAGCATGGAGGTAGGGCATTTGCCTTGCATGTAGAAGTATGATGGTTCAAATCTCAGCATCCCATATGGTCCCCAAACCTGCCAGGAGCAATTTCTGAGTGTAGAGCCAGGAATAATCTGTGAGCACAGCCAGGTATGACCCAAAAACAACAACAATGACGATGACACCACTGGGAACTGATCACCAAAAATGGGAAAATAATAAGTGCTGGGAACTTGTCGAGAATAGCATCATGTGGGAAACCCAGAGTTTCTAAAAAGTTAAACACAGAGTTAAAACAGGATCTAACAACTCTATTTCTAGGTAGATAAACAAAGAAGTTTAAAATAGGCCACTTAGACCTACAGAATGTACAGAGAAGCATTATTTATCATGATCAAACGGGAGAAAGATCCCAAATATCCATAAAGTGATAAACAGATGAACGAAATATGGTATGTCCACAAAGTGGAATATTACTTGGCCATAAAAAGAAATAATTATGTGTAACATGAATAAAACTTGGAAACATCTTGATAAATTAAAAAAAATTCCAGGTATAAAAGGTCATGAATTAAATGCTATTAGTTATATGAACTGCTCAAAACAAGTTAATCTATAGAAGAAGGTATCTTAGTGGTTGCAGAGAAAGGGAATTAAGCAAGGCTATTAACAGATATAGTGTGTTCTTCTGAGTAAAGAAAATGCTTTAAGAGATAATGTTGTACAATTTTGTGACTACAACACTGTCTTCCTCCCACCACCACCCCAATCACTTAATGGTACACATTTTTTAAATATTTTGGGGGGGGGTTTGGGTCACACCTGGCAGCACTCAGGAGTTATTCCTGTCTCTATGCTCAGAAATAGCACCTGGCAGGCTTGGGGGACCATATGGGATGCCGGGATTTGAACCACCATCCTTCTGCAAGCAAGGCAAATGCCCTACCTCCACGCTACCTCTCTGGCCCTTAATGGTACACTTTAAAATGATGACTTTTATGTTACCTGAATTATGTCTCAATTTTTAAAATCCTAATGGTTTGGCTTTCATCTTAATTTTTGTATACGAAACTTACTTAGCCAAAAAGTAAAGACACTGCTTTAAGTTAAACACACACACACACACACACACACACACACACACACACACACACAAATGCACAGAGTTAATTTTAAAAGTGCACTATCCTTCATAGCCAACTCCCTGCTCATACTAAATCCACATGGACACACACAGTCAAGTTAACCCAAGATTAAAAATATGCTAACGCTGGGCTATGTTTAGAAACTTCTCATTTCTTTTAAAAATATAATCCTTGTCCTGTTGAGACCTGTCTGGTAGAGACAATACAGTTCAGTATAAGGGATTTTCAATATTACAGCAATTCTAGACTTCAAAGACACCTACAATTAAGCACTTTGTTAGATGAGCACGATCTACCATTCTCTTGGACAGGTAGTGGCTCCCCCACTTCCCCTCCACCAGCCTTTTTCTGGAAATACACTAAATATTCAGCCCCCAGATAATTTACTAGCCTGGCCACTGGGCAGCAGCTCTTAAGCACAGCTTCTCATGCAGTTCATAGCAGGTGTATAAATATGCAAAAAAAACCCCCAAAACCAAACAAACCCAAGCCCTCCCCCAAAGTGTTGCACAAATTACAGGCCTGGGATGTGCCAATTGTCTGCAGAGGATGGGGTTTGAAGGGCTCCAATGCTGGTTTTGAAAGCAACCTACTACTCCATGTACACAGGAAGCCAAGGGAGTTTTAAATAGATTTACTCTTATGAATTGATAGTAAGTGAACATATAACTTGTGATCTGTCCATTGTTGGTACTAATTAGCATCGATATATGGTTATTTGAAAGAAAGAATAAAGGAAGAAATATGTCTACTCAATTAACAATGTGAGATTTCTTTGTATTTTTACAGAAAAACTGCCAAGCTGGAGAAAGAGTATGCAAAAAATTGTGCATTATTGTTTAGTGGGCTAGAGATGGAAATGAACACAATTTTTTGGCTACAGCATTTTTCTCCACCGCATGATTTATCTACATTCTCTAAGCTGAGTAAGCAGGCAGAAATAAAATCTTTGATTCTCATTCTGACATATTCAAGGCAAAGGAAACCTATTCCCTTCCTTTAGCTGACCTGTGAGTAATTATCCCATCATAAATACGCCCTCAAAATTATCAGCAATCTCAAAAAGACCCTGGCGATCCAACTAGCATAAAGACACCGATTTTTGCAATATTTTATGTAGAAAAACTTGGGTCTAGGCATTGAACTGTACCTTTTCTTTAGTGCACTTTTCAAATGATAATTTCTTCCACTGTCACCATTAAATCTTAATCCATTCCAGCTCCTTGCATGGGTCATTGAGTCTATATGTACTGCTGTTATTTTAAAATGTTTC
>PVKC010028571.1:0-15397 GCA_004027635.1 Crocidura indochinensis
CATAGTCCTCAAAGTAGTTACTGATTACTCTTTGAATCTCTGCAGTATCGGTAGTAATCTCCTTCTTTACATTTTTAATAAGAGTTATCAAGTTTCTTTCCCTCTCTTTCTTTGTTAGTTTACCAATGGTCTATTAATCTTGTTTATTTTTTAGAAGAACCAACTTCTGCTTTCGTGGATCTTTCAAAATATTTTATGGGTTTCCACTTCGTTGATTCTTACTCTCAGCTTTGTTATTTTCTTCTGTCTCCCTATTTTTGGTTTCTTTTGTTGAGCTCTTAATAACTATCAGCTACATCATTAAACTATTCAGGTATGCCCCTTCTTCCTTCCTGATGTGTGCTTGCAAAGCTATAAATTTTCCTCTCAGTACCGCTTTTGCTGTGTCCCATAGATTTTGATAGCTTGTGTTTCTATTGTCATTTGTTTCCAGGAAAGATTTGTTTCCTCTTTGATTTTATCTCAGACCCACTGGTTATTCAGTTTTAGGCTGTTTAGTTAGCAGATGTTAAAGTTTTTCTTTTGTGTCCCTTTGTAGTTCACATATAATTTCAGAGCCTTGTGGTCAGAGAAGGTAGTCTGCAAAATTTCCATCTTCTTGATATTATGGAGGTATGTTTATGTGCCAACATGTAGTCTGTCCTGGAGAATGACCCATGTACATTAGAGAAAAATATGTATCCAGGTTTTTGGGGTTGGAGTGTTTTATATATATATATATATATATATATATATATATATATATATATATATATATATATATATATATAATATTTACACACACAGAACACTCCAACCTCAGAAATATATAAATACTAGGTCTTTTTTCCATTTCTCTTTTCAGGTCTATATATTTTTGTTGGGTTTCAGTCTGGTTATAAGGGTACAAGAATTTATCCATTTCAAATGTTGACTAAGCCGTGTTGATGTCTCCCACAGTTATTGTGCTGTTATTGATATCTTTTTTCAGATTTGTCAACAATGCATTAAATATTTTTCCGTCCCCTCTTTCGGTGCATTTATGTTTAGGAGAGTGATTTCTTCCTGTTGCACATCTCCCTTGATTAATACAAAATGTACATTTTTGACTCTTACAATTTTTCTGAGAATAAACTTTACATCACCTGATGGCCACTCCAGCTTTTTTATGGGTGTTGTTTGCTTGGAATATTTTCCTCCAGCTTATTATTTTGAGTCTATGTTTGTTCTGAATATTCCGGTGTGTTTCTTGTAGGCAGCAGAAGGTTGGATTGAGTTTTTTGATCTATTTAGCCACTCCGTGTCTCTTAACTGGTGCATTTAGTCCATGGACATTGGGAGAAAGAATTGTTATGGGATTTAGTGCCATCTTTGTCTCAACGTTTGATGTATCTTTTGGTCAGTCTTGTCTTAAAGTAGATCTTTCAGTTATTCTTTTAAGACTGGTTTTGAGTCTGCAAAGTTTCTGAGCTGTTGTTTATCTGTGAAGCCACATATACTTCCTTCAAACCTGAAAGTCAGTTTTTCTGGGTGGAGTATTCTAGGCGAAGCATTTATTTCATTGAGTTTTGTTACTATCTCCCACCACTGTCTTCTGGTCTTGAGTATTTCTTGTTACAGGTGTGCTGTAAATCTCAAGGATACCCTCTTGAATGCAATTTCCCTTTTTGATCTTGCTGCTTTCAGTATTATGTCTCTATCTGTGGGAGTTGTTCTGACTAGGATGTGTCTTGGGGTGTTTTACCTGGGGTCTCTTTTAGTTGGTACTCTTAAGGCATGCAGGATTTCCTTGCATGTATTCTTTAGCTATGGTAGTTCCTCTTTTCTTTAAATATGTTCTTGACCATTGATTCTTCCTGGAGATTTTGTTCCTGGGTCTCTGGGACTCCAATGATTCTTAAGTTGTTTCTGTTGAGGTTATCAAAGACTTCTATTTTCATCTTTTCATATTATTTAAGTAACTTTTCCATTATCTGCTTATTTGCTGTAAGGGTTTTTTCCAATCTCTTCTGCTCTATGGAGTTGTTATGCATTACATCTTCCAGCTCACTAATCCTATCCTCATTTGCTGTTACCCTAATTGAGAGCTTTTCCATTGAGTTCTTTAATTTGTCTACTGAGTTTTTCAGACCTTTTATTTGACCTGCTTTTTCAGTTTGGAATTTTCTGATTTCTGTCTTCATATTTTCTTGGTTCTTATTAGTGTTCTGTTCAACTCGATCTATGCTTTCTTTGAGTTCTGTAAACATCTTTCAAATTTCTTCTCTAAACTCCATATCTGAGACTTAACATAGTTTTAAAATATGTTTTAGCATTTGATATATGAAAACTATTGAAAGCTAGGAAATTGTATTAATTTTCCCTCAATATATTGGGATATCCTGATACATACTGTAGAGAAAACAGTAGATGTTGTATTAAGATTTTAGATATTGGGGCCCGGGAGATAGCATGGAGGTAAGGTGTTTGCCTTTCATGCAAAAGGTCATTGGTTCGAATCCCGGTGCCCCATATGGTCCCCCGTGCCTGCCAGGAGCAATTTCTGAGCATGGAGCCAGGAGTAACCCCTGAGCACTGCCGGGTGTGACCCCAAAAAAAAAAGATTTTAGATATTTTACAATTTGAGAAATTATTTTACTTGCATTTTTATAATTATTTTATATAATAATATTTATTTTGACCAAAGTGGATTACAAATCATCACAGTAAAATTTTAGGGGCATTCCCACCACCAATGCTATCCTCTCTCTCCCCCATTGCCATCATGCATCCCATATCCTCCTCCTTTGCTTTCCAGGCTGCTAGTATAAGTGGCCCCTCTGTGTCTAGCTTGTTGTATATTGGGTATTGATCCTGCTGTCGTTGGCTTTGAATTTGGTGTATATTGGAGTGTTTTAGCAAGACCTTTTCATAAAGCAAACTGAATATGTCATCAGGTATGACTAAACACTGAGATGTCAAAATTAGGGTGTCTGCCTTTTGTATCCAAGAATAGAATCATATTCTTTGTCAAATATTAGTTGATCATATATTTGAGGGTTTATTTCTGGATATTCTGTTCTAACCCACTGGTCTGAGACTGTGTCTTTGTTCCAGTACCATGCTGTTTTGAGGACTACAGCTTTATAATAAAGCTTCAGGTTAGGTAAGGAAATACCAAAGAATCCCTCTGGACAAAGAATCTGAGAGGTTATTTTATATTTAGTAAGATTAAGACACTGAAACATATTGTTAGGAAGTGCTGTCGCTGGAATCACTGGCTTCCAATCATATTCTTCACTGTAGTTGTGTATAATCTCCCTAAGTCATAATTATAGGCCTTTGTAGTAAAAGGCTGATTACATACCTGTTCACCCTGAACAGGTTTTCCTGTTTTTGATGGTTTCTCTATGGTATTATGGTTGTTGAGGCTTTGTGTTGTTCCTCTTCCATTTGTTTTGAACACTTCTCCCCAGTAAATGATTGAGGTTTCTACCCTATAAGGTCATTGTAATTGTTCGTGGAGTATTATATGTATATATGGTTTATAATCTAAGTTCCTCATAAAAGTGCTATCATTTTGTATTTATCCTTTTTCTTCTTCTGGCTTACTTCGTTTAACATAATGTTTTGGAGATCCAACCATGTTGCTGCAAAATCCATGATTGTATCATTTCTAACTAATTTTCTTAGCTATTATTGCCTGTTTAGGCTTTCTACTTCCTCTTTATTAATTATCGGGAGATGATATTTTCTCATGAATCTGTCGATTTCCTCTGGATCTTCTAATATAAATGAGTACAGTTGTTCATAGTAAGTCCTCATGATGTGTTTGATTTCTTGGGGTTCTGTTGTAATCTCTTACCTTTCACTTGTAAACCTATTTATTTGGGTCTTTCCCTTTTTCCTTTTGAGTCTTGCCAGTAGTTTGTCTATCTTTTTTATCTGTTTGAAAAACCAGCTCATTTTCTTTCTTTCTATGTTGTTTATTTGTGCTCTCGTCTTTATTATTTCTTTTATTTTATGTGTGCTTGCATTTCTTTGCTGTACGTTTTACAGATTCTAAAGGTGTCTCTTTTAGCTATTGATTTTGTCATTTCCCTCCTTCCTGATGTAGGCTTGTATTGCTATGAATTTCTCCCCTATTACTGCTTTTGCCGTGTACCATAGATTTTGGCAGTTTGTTTTGTCATAGTCATTCCTCTCAAAAAAACTTTTCATTTCTTCCTTGATTTCCACTTTAATCCAGCTGCTGTTGTGCAGCATGTTGTTTAATCTCCAGGTATTAGATTTTCTCCAGATTTTCTTTATACAGTCAATTTTGATCTCTGTTGCATATTGATCTGATAGCGTCAATATAATATATTACTATATTTTTATATTTGTGAGGCTTATTTCCTAGGTTTATATCCTAAGGCTTGGCCTATTCTAGAGAAGTTTCCATGTGCATGTGAGAGGCATGTGCGTTCCACTTTCTTAGAATGGATGGCCCTGCAGAAGACTATTATTCCTATTTTTTCTAGTTTCTCATTTAGGGCTCTTGTATTTGCTAGTTTTCTGCCTAGGGAATCTGTCTAGTTGTGATAGTGGTGAGTTGAAGTCTTCTACTACTATCACATTTTTGTTCATGTATTTCTCTAGGTTTGTAATAAGTGTTTTACATATTTTTCTGGTTCTATGTTTTGTGCATAAATTTTTATCAGAGTCAGCAGTTCTGTGTCTACTGTTCCCCTGATCAGTAAGTAGTGACCTTCCTTGTTTCTGAAAATTTTCTTGAGGCTGAATGATATTTGGTCTGATATAAGTATGGCTGATCTGGTATTTTTCAAGTGGTTTAAATAACTAATTTACATCTTTTTATTCTAAGCCAGTTTCTATGCTCATCTTCCAGTGTGTTACATGCTGACAGTGTATATCCAGTTTTTGTTTTCTGATACAACCAACTACTCTCTGTTTTTAATGGAAGTGTTTAGTCTGTTGACATGTTTTTTGATACAACCAACTACTCTCTGTTTTTAATGAAAGTATTTAGTCTGTTGACATTTAGGGAGATTATATATAAGATCTTTATTTAAGCACCATGATTACAAGCATGATTATAGTTGTGTTTTAGTCAAAAAAAGAATATCCTCCTTGACCATTACAAAATTCCAACCACCAATGCCCCAACTCCCTCCTTCCCAATACCTGCCTGGATTCAATACAGGAATTCTACTTCTTTCAGTAATAAAGATAGTCATGATAGTAATTAGTGTAGTTATTTCCCTAACTGCAATCACCACCCAGTGTGGTGAGCTGCATGTGTGAGCTGGTCCTTCTGGCCCTCATTTTTGTCTATAGGCATTATTACAATAATGTCCTTAATTTTTCTTAAAACCCCTGTATGAGTGAGAATATTTGGTGTGTCTCTGCTTCTGACTTATTTCACTCACCAAATAGATTTCATGTACATTCATATATAGGAAAAGTTTATGACTTCTCCCCTCCTCACAGCTGCATAATATTCCATTGTGTATATGGAATTTTTTAACTTCTTTTAGTTTCTTTAGCCATTCAGCTGTTGAAGGGCATCTTGTTTTTTTCCAGAATCTGACTACTATAATAGCACTACAATTAATATAGTAGTGAAGAGGGTATGTTTGAATAGTATTTTTGTGTTCCTAGGGTATATCCATAGGAGTGATATAGCTAAATTATATGGAAGCTCAATTTTAAGCTTTTTGAGGAATCTCCATATTGTTTTCTATAAAGGTTGAACTAGACGGCATTTACACAGGCAGTGAATAAAAGTTCCCTTCTGTTCACATCCCCACCAGCATTGATTGTTCTTGGTCTTGTGATGTGTGCCAGCCTCTGTGGCATGAGATGGTACCTCATTGTTGATTTGTTTTGCATTTCCTTGGTGACTCATGATGCGGAGAATTTTTTCATGTGCCTTTTGGACATTTGTATTTCTTTGTTTATTCATTATTTCTCCCAATTTTTAATGTGGATAAATGTTTTTTCTTGTTAAGTTCTGTTAAGCATCTTATATATAATATATTATATATTTTATATATTTTCTGTATTTGGCCCTTATATAAAATATTGGGTGAATAGTTTCTACCATTCTGTGTGTGGCTTTTGTAAAATAGGCACTATTTTCTTTGATGTGCAGAAGCTTCTCCGCTTAATGTATTCCCATCTGTTTATTTTTGCTTCCACTTCTTTGGCGAGTGAATCCTCCTTGAAGATACCTTTAGTTTCAATGTCATGGAGTGTTTTACCTTCTGTTGTTCTATATATGTTATGGTTTCAGGTCTGATATCAAGGTCTATAATTCCTTTGGATTTTACCTTTGTGCATAGTGTTATATGGGTGTCTGAGTTCACTTTTTAGGAAGTGGCTAAAGAGTTGTACCAACACTAATTGTTGAAGAGGCTATGCTTATTCTGATTATTCATATGTGTTTCTTGGAGGCAGCAAAACACTGGATTGTGGGAGACCGCTCTAGCCTGCACAAAATGGATGCCATTAACCTTAGCCTCTGTCTCTGTGGGAAGCTCCACTGAGCTGCTTGTGTGACCTTGGCAGGTTTGCTTGTGCTTTCAGTACAAACAAGATTAACATTTTTTACATGTGCTCAAGTCTACCTTTTTACCCCTCCCTAATTCCTGCCCCCAGTTCATGCTGATTAACGCCCCCATGCTGTAATTGGTGGAAAGTTGAGTGATGTGTTTGTAATGCCCCAATGCTGTGTAATTGGTGGAAAGTTGAGTGAAGTGCTTGTAATGCCTCCATGAGGTGTTCTTCCTTTATAAGCTATTTTCCCCAGCAATAAATCCTCCTGATTAGCGAAACGTTATCCTGAGCATCTCTACTAACTTCTTAAAGATTTTCTTCACAGATGTTTCCGGTTGGGTCGGCTTCAGTGAACCCATAAATTAGTCGTGGCGTTCACCCCTCTTTCCCCGCTGGCCGGACTCCCCAGAATGCTGCAATGGATACAGCTTTTTGATCCATTTTGCTACCCTGTGTTTCTTAATAGGTGCATTTAGACTATTGACCTTGAAAGAGATGATTGACATAGGACTTAGTGTCATCTTTGTGTAGAAGTTTGGTGTGTCTGTAGGTCTTTCTTACCTTAATGTAGACCTCTCAGCTTTTCTTTCAAGGCTGGGTTTGAGCCTATAAAGTTTCTGAGCTGTTGTTTGTCCGTGAAGCCATGCATACTTCCTTCAAACCTGAAAGTAAGTCTGGATGTGTGTAGTAATTTTTGCAAACCATTTATTTCACTGAGTTTTGTCACTATATCCCACCTCTGCTTAGGGCCTTGAGGGTTTCTTGTGATAGTCTGCTGTAAATCTTCGCGATGCTCCTTTGAATGTAATTTCCCTTTTTGATCTTGCTGCTTTCAGTATTATATCCCAATATGTGGGTTTTGTCATTGTAATTAGGATGTGTCTTGGGGTATTTTTCTCAAGGTCTCTTTTAGTCGTTGGGCATGCAGTATTTGGTTGCATGTAGTCTTTAGCTCTGGGAGCTTCTCTGCAATGATATTTTTGAATTTTGATTCTTCCTGGGCATTTTTTTCTGGGTTACTGGGACTCCATTGATTCTCTTAATCTTGTCAAGGACTACTAATTCCATCTGTTCACAATATTTTTGTAGTTTTTCCATTGTCAGATCATTTTCATTAAGGTTCTTTTTCAATTTCTACTGCTGTATGGAGTTGCTCTGCATCTTATCTCCCAGTTCCGTCCTCAGCTGCTAATAAATACTCTGTTGGAGAGACTTTTCATTGAGTTTTTTTATTTCATCTACTGATGGTGTTCAGTCCTTTAAGTGTGGAGTTTTCTAACTTCTATTTTTGTGTTCTCTTCCATTTGATCTACTTTTTTCTTTGAGTTCTATGAGCATTCTCCATATTACTACTCTAACCTCCTTATCTGAGAGTCTGAGAGGTTAATTATGTGACTAGTACTTTCTGGGTTATCGGAGCTGCCATTTTCATTTTCTATGGATGCTGAGTTGTTTCCTCAGTTGTTTCCCCATTGACACATGAAGCATGGTTCTTACTACGTGTTGTGATGGGATTCATGCTCTAGAAGACGTGTGCAGGCGTTTGCTCTATGGCTGTGCTCTTTGTTTGCTGGGGTCTTCTTAATTGTCACTCTCTGGAAAAGAGAAAGCAGTCACTGGTGCCACTTTACAAAAAGTCCTCCTTAGCTCAAACAGGCAGGATTCAGTCCCCCAAACTTGTGGGCAGGGATAAGCCTACCTGTGAAGGGTGCTTGAAATCCTAATTTGCTGGAGTCTTCTTGCTTGTCGCTCTCTGGGAAAGAGGAAGCAGTCACTGGTGCCGCTTTATAAAAGTTCCACTTTAGCTCAATCAAGCAGGATTCAGTCCCTCTCCTTGTGGGCAAGGGCAAGACTAACTGAGAATGGTGCTTGGAAGCCTTTTTTTTTGCTGGGGTTTCTTGGTTGTTACTCTTCGGGAAAATCTTATTATTGAGCTTTGTCTCTGTGTCCCTAACTGCCTTCTGGCCTTGAGGGTTTCTTGTGACAGGTCTGCTGTAAATCTTATGAATGCTCTTATGAATGCAATTTTTCTTTTTGATCTTGCTGCTCTTATTATTCTATTCCTTTTGTAGGATTTGTAATTTTGTCTAGGGTGTGTTTTGGGGTGCTTTTCTTCGGATCGTTTTTAGTTGGCAAGCAGGACTTAGTTGCATGCAGTCTTTATCTCTGGTGGTTTCTCTGCAATGATATACTTGGCTGCTGATTCTTCCTGCAGATTTTCTTTCTGAGTCTCTGGACTCCAATGATTTTTATGTTGTTTCTGTTGAGCTTATCGAAGACTTCTATTTTCATCTGTTCACATTTTTTAGAAATTTTTTCCTTTACTTATCATTTGCTTTAAGGCTTTTTACAATCTCCTCTGCTAATGGAGTTGTTATGCATCTCATCTTCCAGCTCACTGATTCTATCCTGAGCTGCTATTACTCTGTTTGAGAGACTTTCCATTCATTTACATAGATTTTTAGACCTGTTATTTCAATTTGGAGTTTTCTGATTTCTATCTTCATATCCTCTTGATTTATTAGTGTTCTGTTCAACTTGATTTATGCTTTCTTTGAGTTCTGTGAACACCTTCCATATTTCTTCTCTACACTCCATATCTGAGAGACTAACTAGGTTGTTGGCCATTTTCGGGTCATCAGAGTTGCCATCTTCATTTTCTATACCTGGTGTTGGCCTGTGTTTTTCCCCATTTTCATGATTGTTTTATGATTTTTTTCTACATGTTGTGGTATTCATTTGTTAAAAGGTGCATGTAACAATCCAGTGGCTCCACCCTTCATGGGCAGGACTGCTTACCTCTTAGATTAGAAGATGCACCCTCAGGAAGAGTGGCAGAAAGGATTTAAATCCCAGGACAGAAGAGAGAAGACCCAAGATGTCTGTCATGTTTTTGCGCAAACAACAGAAACCAGCTTTGCAGGTCTGCTCACCTCTGTAGAAGATGTGCCCTCAGGAACAATGGTGCAAATGATCAAAATTCCAGGCCTCAGGACAGAAGGGAGAAGACCCAAGATGTCTGCTGTGTTATACTGCAAACAGCAGAAACCAACTTTAGGTTTCTGGGTTTTTTTTCCACAAGACTGTAATAAGGTTGCTTTCCTGCTCTATCTGTTGATAGTTTGTTATTTGCTTTTTCATGGAAGGAGATGAGATTTTATATGCTAGTTGTTGTCGGGCCACACCAGTAGTAGGAACCACTACAGGGATCCCTTAACTACCAAGGGAGCTACTACCAGTGGTGCAAAGAGAGGCAGGGAAATAGCTCTGTTTTGTACATATTGTTATGTTGAATTATGCATTCATGGGCTGGAGAGATAGCATGGATGTAAGATGTTTGCCTTACCTGCAGAGAGATGGTGGTTCGAATCCTGGCATCCCATATGGTCCCCCGAGCCTGCCAAGAGCTATTTCTGAGCATAGAGCTAGCAGTAACTCCTGAGCATTGCCGGGTGTGACTCAAAACCCATATATATATATATATATATATATATATATATATATATATATATATATATATATATAGGCATTTGTCTCTTGTACTTTTTTTGATGAAAATATATTTTACTGATCCAAGTATAGTAGCTTATATCTTAATTTTTGAACCACACCAGACTATGCTCGGGGGAATATATGTGGTACCAGGGGACAGAACCTGTTATTTTTGGCATATTAGGCAAGCCCCTTGCCCATTGTACTATCTTACTGGTCTACCCTCTTAAATTTTTCCTATTATTTTGATATATAATTTTTTTGCTTTACCCAACATACTATCTATCCATCCCCCATGTGTGTTATATTTTGAGGAATGTAGAGGTATTATTTGTAATAAGGACAAACTACTGGTGACAATTTTGAGTGATTTTATAAAATACTGTGAGAGATGTAAAATTCCGTCTGAACCAATAACTTCAACTTTGTGTTATATATTAAACTTGGATTTCTAATAGGCACTTTAACAATAAATCCAATATTGAATTCTCATTTCTCCATCATTAATTCTCCTTTCTCTTCACTGATAATTCTCCTTCTATAGTTTTTCGTTCTTAATAAAGTGCAACTCCATTTTTAATTTTCTTGGGTCTTAAATATTTGTATTTATTTCTCTTCTTTTCCCCAATGGAGAATTCCACTATTTCCAATCACCCATCCTGGATTGTATTGTTATTAAATCTCATTAGTTTCATTGCAGATCATCTGCTTGTTCATCTCCTTGCTTCAACTCCGGTATTCAGATTAATCATTTAAAATATAACATATATTATATACAATGTCTTTTGTCTTTTAAGTTCTTTTACATGTTTATCATCACATTTAATTTCTTAATTTTTTAATATTTATTTTAGGTACTGTGATTTACAATATTGACAATTTAGGGCTTATTTCATAAAACATTCTGATTTCACCCCTGCCACCAGAGTGCCTTCTCATAAAAAAGAAAACTATATCCCCTCCATTGACTGTGCTGATAAGTTCCTGAATATTTTACATTGAATTTTCTTTATCCTGACCCTCCTTATCTCATTGCAGTTTTACCAGATTTCTTGCCCCCAGGATCTTGCATTTCTTTGAATACTAAAACTTCATTCCTTAGATAGCAATACATCATTTTTATTCTCTTCATTGATAACTTTATTCTCGTGTCAACACATGTGATAAACTTCTTTATCACTTAAATTATGATATAGAAATGCAATGAGATACAGATATAATCATATCTTTATTCACAAATCACTATAACTCGATTTTAAATTCTAACAAGTTTGATTTTTGTTTTTGTTCACTAAACAGTTCTGGACAGGAAGTCAAGACAAATTTGATTTAATTAGCATGCACAATTAAATAGTGTATAAGGTGGAAGTGTATAAAGAAACTATCTGAAGGAATGATCCCATTGCTTATTCATAAGAATTCATTGGTTTCCATTAATGACTCTTAGTATTACTGGAATAATAAGCATGTAATTTAGCTTAGTATCTAGAATAACAATTCTCTATGGTGAAAGAATAGCTTTTTATACAGTAATCCTTTCTGTGTCTTTGGATTTAGAGTTATCCGTTTGAGATATGATTAGCTTCTTAGTTTCAACAGTGGCCAAGATAATTAAAATGATGAAGCTGGTTAAATGAGGCTTAAATACAATTTACAGAAATTCTAATAGATCATAGAGGTCTATTAGAACTCCCCAATGTGGGGGCAGAATATTGAAAAATGGAAAAAAATTGAGTAAATAAACTCCTGTGAACATACTTTTCATCAGCTATCCTGTGTTGTATCAAACCTAGACATTCTTCTGACTCACTAGTATTATTTAAAAAAAATGCACTGACATAGTCAAACCACAATGGGAAATGATATGATGGAAATAAAATAGGGACAATAAAAATAAACTCTTTTTTTGTTGTTTTTTTCGGGCCACACCCGTTTGAAGCTCAGGGCATACTCCTGACTAAGCGCTCAGAAATTGCCCCTGGGGATCGAACCCCGGTCGTGATCTTTCCTTGGCTAGTGCTTGCAAGGCAGACACCATACCTATAGTGCCACATCGCCGGCTCCCCAAAAATAAACTCTTAAACATGAGCCAGTATGTCATGAATAGACATAAAAACATTTAAACCTCCAATTCTTGGGCATGTGTTTAGGGGGAGGCTGGGAGCCTTTTCTCAAACATGTGTTGCCACATATCAGCTGGCATTTTGTCCTTTTTGTCTCAACTCAAATATTGGTCGTTTTTATGCCACAGAATTACATGCTGTGTAATAAAATGAAATGAATATGGAGCATGTGGACATAAACTCATCTACTTAACAGTAAAAGGAAAATATGTAAGATTTCAATTACTGATCAATAACTTAAGTCTTAGTGTGTAACTATAAAGCATATCCACCTGTAAGAAAGCAAGTTATGTAGACTAATGATGATAAAACTTTATTGTGCATTGGAACTACCTACAGAGTGAGCTTGTTAAAATTGATTCCTGAGTATCTGCTCCAATGATTGTAATTTAATCAGTCTGAAATAGAGCTTGATCATTTGCATTTCCAAAAAATTTTTAAATGATGGTCATGCTGCTGATAGGGAAAGCAATTTTTGAGAGCCATTTCTCTGTTTTTAGAGGTCTTCTTTAAAATATTAAATTTTAAGTCCAGATGTAAAGTAACAGCTATGAGACTGGGAAATTCATTCATCCCTGTCATTGCCAGGAGGGCAATTTCACACTCTCCTGAACCTCTAAGAGATGTAATCCTTGGATGAAGTGTTAATTAACCAATTCACTAGTGAGACAGAGAAAACAGAAAAAGGAGAAACAAAGAAATGTGGTTTCTAGGCCTGTGTCCTGGAAAGTAGTTCTAACTTTTTAATGAAAAACTAAGTTCATGCACACAAATCTTGGAGTTTACATTTATTGTTGGTTTCTAAAATGCCCAAGTCAGTCTTAGAGAGTCAGACTAAGTAGAAAGGAAAAGTAACTATGGGCATTTCTCCCAAATGGTTATGTAAATCACGACTGCTATTCCTCATTTTTAAATATGATTTCAAATTTAATTGGCTTTTTTCTAATATAAAGTTTTTCAAGTATATATTTTAAAAGGAAAGATATCTTAAAATCTTAATAGCTTTCTTTAGTTTATCAATCTATTGAAAACATGAGGATTTGTGAGACAAATGTTGCTTGATAAATCCCAATAATTTCTATAGATTAGTTTAGGGGTAAAACTGGATAGTACTTGGAGGAACTTATCATCTGAAGGGTAGAGAACCTGCCTAGACTGCAAGTAAGGTAAATATTCTAGGCACTGTTCTGACTCTCTGGCCTCTATTACAATAGTTTTATATTTACTATTTACAGAAAAATTTCGATTAAAGCACTTTCTATATTTGCAAGTATAATCTCTAAAAAATAAGTACTGTAATGCTTTTTCTTTTTTTTTAATTTATTGTGACTAATGTGACTTACAAGTCTTTAGCAGTTATATACTTTTTCTTTTTTAATATCTTTAAACACCGTGATTACAAAGATGATTGTAGTTGGGTTTCAATTATGTAAAGAACACAACTCCTTCACCAGTGCAACATTACTGTTACCAATATCCCAATTCTCTCTCCTGCCCATCTCACACCCACCTGTACTTGAGACAGGTTTTCTACTTCCCTAATTCATTCATATTGTTAAGATAGTTCTCGGGGGCCGGGCGGTGGCGCTGGAGATAAGGTGCCTGCGCTAACCTAGGACGGACCGCGGTTCGATCCCCCGGTTCCCCATATGGTCCCCCGTGCCTGCCAGGAGCGACTTCTGAGCGAATAGCCAGGAGTGACCCCTGAGCATCACCGGGTGTGGCCAAAAAAAGATAGTTTTCAATGTAGTAATTTTTCTAACTGCAATCATCATTCTATGTGGTGAACTTCATATAATGAGCTGGATCTTCCAGCCCTCCACTCTTTGTCTCCGAGAATTATTGCAAAGATGTCTTATTTTCTTAAAACCCATAGATGAGTGAGACTATACTGCATCTATCTCTCCACTCTGACTTATTTCACTCAGCATAATAGATTCATGTACATCCAGGTATAGGAAAATTTCATGACTTCATCTCTCCTGACTATTGTATAATAGTCCATTGTGTATATGTACCCAGTTTCTTTAGCCAGTAAACTGTTGAAGGGCATCTTGGTTGTTTCCAGAGTCTGGCTATTGTAAATAGTGCAGCAATGTATATAGCTGTAAGGAAGGGATTTTTGTATTATATTTTTGAGTTCTTAGGTTATATCCCTAGGAGTGGTATAGCTGGATCATATGGGAGCTCGATTTTCCAGTTTTGGGAGGAATCTACATATCGCTTTTCATAAAGGTTGGAGTAGATGGCATTCCCACCAGCAGTGAATAAGAGTTCCTTTCTCTTCGTATCCCCGCTAGCGCTGTTTGTTCTCATTCTTTGTGATGTGCTCCTATCTATGTGGTGTGAGATAGTAATTCATAGTTGTTTTGATTTTCATCTCCCTGATGATTAGTGATGTGATTTTTCATGTGCCTTTTGGACATTTGTATTTCTTTTGTGTCAAAGTGGCTGTTCATTTATTCTCCCCATTTATACTTTGGATATTAGCCCCTTATCTGATGAGCATTGGGAGAATAGTTTTTATCAAAATGTATCTTCATTTCTTCTCCCCATTATTTATGGGATTTGACATTTTTTTCTTGCAAAGTTCTGTCAGTACCTTGTATATTTTGGATATTAGCCCCTTATCTGATGATTAATGGATGAATAGTTTCTCCCACTCAGTGGGTGGCTCTTGTATCCTGGGCACTATTTCCTTTGAGGCGCAGAAGAGTCTCAGCTTAATATAGTCCCATCTGTTTATCTCTGCTTGCACTTGTTAGAGCAGTGTTGTTTCCCCCTTAAAGATGCCTTTAGTCTCAATGTTCTGGAGTGTTTTTCCTACATGTTGTTCTAAATATCTTAGGGTTTCATATCTGATACCTAGGTCTTTAATCCATTTGAATTTTACCTTCGTACATGGTGTTAGCTGGGCATCTGATTTCGCTTTTTGCAAGTGGCTAAGCATTTATGCCAACACCACTTAAGAAGAGGATTTCCTTGTTCCATTTAATATTTCTTGCTCCTTTATCAAAAACTAGGTGACTTATGTCTGGGGAGCATTCTCTGAGTATTCAAGCCTGTTTCACTGATCTGAGACACTGTCTTTATTCCAATACCATGCTGTTTTGATAACTATTGCTTTGTAATACAGTTTAATATCATGGAAAGTGATGCCTCCCATATTCCTTCTCCTAAGGATTGCTTTAGCTATTCCAGGGTTTTTATTGTTCCAGATGAATTTCAAAAGTGTATGATCCACTTCTTTGAAGAATGCATGG
>PVKC010028572.1:0-15393 GCA_004027635.1 Crocidura indochinensis
TACATGACATTTCCACCAGCAGTGAATGAGAGTTCCTTTATCCCTGCATCTAAGCAAGCACTAGTTGTACTTGTTCTCTGTGATGTGTGCCAGTTTCTTGGCATGATCATCTCCCAGTCTTATTCTATCTTCTCCTGCTACTTTATATTACCATAGAAGACTTGCTTCACTGGTTTAATTTCTTTCTCTGGAACATGCCTACAATACAGCATCAACCTCATTATTTTGCAAGTGTTCAATTATATATTTCTGTACATTTAATCACCAATAATCTTCAGAATGGAATAATGCTTTTAAGAAAGAGGAAGTATTGGCGCAGGAAAATCTACAGGGTTAAAAGCCACAATGATAATAATAGATGAACAGGAAATTTTAATGTAATCATTACTTGATATATACATATATGTACATATATACATATGATAGCATGTATGTTGTTTGTTATACTATCTATATAGTGTATATTTTAAAGGGTTAGAAAAATTGGCAGGTCATATGCCAAAAAAAATACCCCAAATAATTGAACTCAGACACTTTTCTATCACCATGTACAAAGTCAAATGAAAATGATCAAAAGCCTCAACCTTATACCTGAGTCTTTAAATTATATCGAGGAAAAGATAGGTAAAACATGACAATGAGTCTAGAAGCATCTAAATTATCCAAGTTAACATTCATTTAACAAGCTAACAGAAGCAAAGATAAACAAATGAGACCACATCCGACACAGAAGCTTCTGCACCACAAAAGAAACCACAGCTATAATAAAATGACACCTTACAGACTTAAAGATAACACTTACCCAACACTCATCTGATTAAAAAATGTATATTCAAGGTATTGTAAGTATTAGTAGAACTTTATAATAAATGATTTTAATTAGTTACTAAGCTAAAATCAATAGCCACACACTCCTTCCTTCCACAGAAGACAGTGAGCAAGACACAATGGTCCAAAGTAAATTAGTAATATTAGTGATAGTCATTCTCAAAAAATATATTTTTATTTCTGGAGTTGATGTCCTTCCTTGTTGTTAGAATCACATGTTGACTGAAAACATGAGATCAAATTGCAACTGCCAAACTTGGTAATGTGCTTGTAAAGATGGTAAACTGGAGGTGGACAGGTGAGAGAAGATGGGATGGGAAGGCTGGTGATGGGAGTTAACATTGGTGGTGGAATTTCTATTGAAATATTATATGTCTAAAATTCTATATCAACAACTTAGTAAATCACTATCATTAAATTAAAAAATAGAAATAAAGATATTTTTAATTCTTAAAAGTAAAGGAACGCCTTCATAATTAAAAAAGTTATCATGGTATACAATATTGAGAAAAAGTTTATCTAGGTGTTTTAACTTTCATTTATATGTCCACAGATGAGTTTCAAATTTTATTTCATAGCACATTACTGTGATTTGGCAGAACTGGATACATTTCTTTGACTTGTCAATGTAATGATTATCACACTAGCTAATATAATTTTAAATGAATTTTTCCTACCCTTAAGAAAAATAGGTAAGTAAAAGTTACAATATAAGAATAAGTTTTTTTCTAAAAACAATCCAAAAATAATTCGTTCTAATTTTAAGAAAGAAGAAATTTAGACAATGGATATTGAATAGCTTTTAAGGAACTTTGTTCAGATATCATTCTATGAACACAAAACATGTTTTCTATCTTTTTAGCAAGATATGACAACTTTAATATGAGTTTTAAATTACATATTTTATTCCTAAGTAAAAAAGCTTTGTTATTGCACTGTAAAATAAGAAATCAATTCTGTCATAGCAATAGTTTTATATCACATATTTTAAATCTCACATTTTCTAAGTCACAAAGTTGAACTTTTTTTCTCTATTATGCCATCCAATCTTATTTAAATGTTTGGAATCTAACTTGCATTAACTATAAAGTATAATTATAAATCATATAGCTAGTCCCAACAGACACTTTCATTCCTTAGAAAGTTATTCCTATAACATATGTCATTTTTATTTCAGAAATCACAGCCTTAGTTCATTCAGTGTTTAAATATATAACATAGAATTTATGTTCCTCTTTTTGACTATTTTAGTTAAGAGCTGGTATCATTTAAAATGTCAAGAAATCTCAGTCCTGCAGATGTTATGCAGATGTCTATTTTAAGCAATAATACTAACTTACAATAAAAAGCCATTGTTAACCCATACAAAAATGCAAAGAGTTATGACAACTGCATAAATATATTGTAGGATGAAACACTGAGGCCAAATTTTCAGAGACCCAACCAGGAATCCTTTTTATTACATGTGATTTTTTTGCCTACAAACTAATTGTGCCCACATTTGATTTTCTTTATGTGCAATTGTCCACTTGTTTCTTAGTCCTTAAAAGTGTGCAGACAAAGAAGGTCTGATTTTGTGCAAAATAAGTAGTCAGCGTGGTTGGGTGAAGGGAGTTTCTGGAGGAGGTAAGACTTGTTCTTAGAAACACTTAGATCTGATGGAAACCAAGTTCTTCAAAATATTAATAAATCATTGTAAATGCATATAATAAACATATTATATAAATAAATACATTGCCATCAGCCAATGTCAATAACATCACTATTTTGATAGAAAATAAGCAATGTTTTGTTTAAAAATGTGTCAATACATGAACCTTTTGAATGAGTTCAATTTTCAAAATGAAATGAAATTTCTTATAATAAATGTCTTAACTTTTCCTATAAGTGCTACCAAAGAGACTATAGACTAAATGTCAATTTAACCTGATGACTTTGTGCTGACATATCTAAGCATGATAATGTAAGGATTAGCAAAGTAGAAAATCTGAGATTTGTATTTGGCCTATTCTGATATAAAGGTCTTTCTATGTCCTTTAATATTTTGGACACTGTTTTCTGTATGTGCAAGAAGAAAAGGATAGAAAGAACTCCAAGGCTCCTTGCAATTCTATCAAAGAGAATACTATATCCCATTGAATTCAAATATCTAGAAATTAAAGGGGCCGGGCGGTGGCGCTGTAGGTAAGGTGCCTGCCTTACCGCGCTAGCCTTGGATGGACCACGGTTCGATCCCCCAGTTCCCATATGGTCCCCCGTGCCTGCCAGGAGCGACTTCTGAGCGCATAGCCAGGAGTAACCCCTGAGTGTCACTGGGTGTGGCCCAAAAACAAAACAAAACAAAAAAAAGAAATTAAAATAATTTCTTGAAATGGAGAATTAGTGAATAAAGATGAGTATTAAAACTCTCCAGATCACATATCAATATTCATTAAATCCTATGTAATATGGGGAAAAATAGAAAATAAACTTTTAAAGAATTAGTGGAAGAAAATTCACTTTTGAGTACAGTCTTCTTCATGTTACCATTCAAATACCTCCTCCAGGTGTCAAATACCTCCTCCAAGTGGAGGAGAAACACTTGGGATATTGTTGATGGGAATGTTGCACTGGTGAAGGGTTTTTAAAAAAATAATAATAAATAAATAATTAATTAAAAATAAATCTTAGATCAATGTTGAGTTATAAAATAACTACCGGGGCCCGGGAGATAGCATGGAGGTAAGGCACTTGCCTTTCATGCAAAAGGTCATCGGTTCGAATCCCGGTGCCCCATATGGTCCCCCGTGCCTGCCAGGAGCAATTTCTGAGCATGGAGCCAGGAGTAACCCCTGAGCACTGCCAGGTGTGACCCAAAAATCAAAAACAAACAAACAAAAAATAAAATAAAATAAAATAACTACTATGTTCAAAAAAATACCTTCTCCAAATTTTCTTAGTTTTTATTTATCTTAGTGATTTTGCTCTTCTCAACTTCTGAAAACTTCTTCTAGTAGCATACTTTCTTTTTCTCTCCTATATATACAGCTTACTGTGGAGTATACTTCTGTCAAATCTACATCTGACTATCACTAACATACCACCTATTCTGACTTTCAGTGCCTTACTTGTCATGAAAATTTGTGTACATTATAAGTGCTCAAAGGAACCTTCCATACAACTCTCCCATGCCACTGTCTTGATACTTCTTTCGTGCAGATTGCTTTAGTAGTTAAGGAAAATAAAATAGATCTGTCTGCTAGTAGATAACATGCACATCTCTTTCATAGAGAAGGATAATCACGAAAAGAAAAAGTAACTTCCACAGAAAAACAATGGTTCTCATTCTTGGCTGTATATTGGAATCACTTAAAATGTATTTTTGATATCCAAATGCTTGTGTGGCAATGGTTATAATTTAATCAGTCTGAAACAACTTGATCAGGAAATGTTTAGAAATCTCTCTAGAAGATTCTAGTATACTGTTGAGTCCATACAGCTGTCAGAGGCAGACCCCAGTGAAGTGTCTCCAAATCTCAGGTCCTTTCAGTACCATGTAGATTATTGTTACTTTTATTTTATTTCATTGAAACCATTGTGACTTACATATTCCTTCATAAATGGTTTTCAGATATATACTGAATTAGGGACAATCCCATCACCGGTGTTGATCTCCCTCCACCAAAATTTCCAGAGTGCATCCTATACCACCACCCTTTGCCCTCTGGCCTGCCAGGATAACAGGAAAATTTTAAGTTTTGATTGTAATAGTTTGAGTCTCTTGATTTTATTGTTGTGGACTTTGGCTTAGATATTTTATTCAACTATTCATTGCCTACTAATATGTTATTAATCATTTCACATACATAAGTTATAACCCTATGCCTTATTTTATGTGGCATTGCAGTTCAGCTTCAGTAACATATATTAAAGTGATGAGAAATATCTTACATCCAAAAATGCTATGAAAATGATAAAATTTTAATTAGCATAATATTTTAGCACCAGTATCACTTAATATATAAGATAGATGTTTCTATAATGTGTTATGTTAAACTCTCTCGGAGAATGATACGTTTGTGGATAGGATAATCCACCAGATTTTATATAGCATAGATTATATTGTATAGAGAGTCATTGAATAAAGCAATTTTGTGGAATGTTAATGTTTATTATATTTAATAATCAAAGTAAAGAAATTTTTGATAGAAGGATGATTAAGTCTAATTTACTTTTGAACTGTCTTGTACTTCAATTTTCTGACTCTCTTGATACCATATCACTCTAAAGCTATGTTACTTGACAAATTTTTCTTTCTCTCTGAATCATTATGTTCTCATCTCCTTTATCATCTCTGGTCCCTTCTTATCTCACCCCACGCCCTTTTCCTTCCAAGTCCTTTCTAATTACATATATACACTTTCTTTTCTTCTGTTTTCAACAAGTAAAAGCCACAAATTGGTTCTCTTTTTATATTTTATTATCTGTATCTATTTACACACAAAATTTATACACAATTTTGATGTCTGTGTAATGAAGTCATGCTTTAAGTGTAGAAATCTTACCCACTAAAATCAATGTCGCACCATATGCTTTGGGTAACAGAATCACAAATAAAAATCATAATAGTTAGAATTGTTCAAAATACTTTTCTTTCTAACATAAATAGCTGGGGATATTTTAATCTTTAATATTTAGGTTAAGATATATTTTGTAGTCCTATAAGCAAGATCTTTATGTTAGAGTAGGTGATTGTCAAAAATATCAAGATATTTATTTCTAAAACTGAAGTTCATAACCACTTCGTACTTGTAAATAAACAAGCAAATTCACACCTCATTTCTGAGAAGATACATAATGGACTTTTTAACTATTTTTTTCTAAAATTTTAACTAGTTATACTAAATGCAAAATTGTTTTGACTTCATATTACTCTATCAATATTATAGAAAAGATCTTAAACTCACTGAAAGTAATCATTTACCTTTTCAAACCCTTATAGATCTATTGAATCTGCTATTATGAAGGGTAGATGTGCTATTGAACTGAGTTGAATCCTTTAAATATAGAATCCCAGTAAATTATCACACTATCATGACAGGAGCTCATCTAACTGCTGGTGCAATCTATGTGATAGAGTTAGAAATAGATAAAAAAAAAAGATTCACACCAATCAGATTAAAGAACAATAACTAATCTTTGAATAATGTGTATCAGAATTTCAAAATCTTATTCAGTTTGAACTGTGTTGTTCCAGATTATTGTACATTGTGATTCTCTTGGTTGGCAGGAAGCCCCACTGGTTTAGCTTCCAATGTTCTTCCCCCTGTAGTTTTTTGCCTGGAGATTCATAACTTAAGTTTCTTGCAAACTAACTTCACCAGTTGAAACTGAACTCAGAGTTTTTTTTTCTTTGTTCCAGGTCAATGGATTGTGCCTTGTCTTAGCTGCTCAGACAACAGGACCTGTGACTGGAGAGAAGTAACTTGGCAGCCGCACAACTGCCAGTACGGTGTCCTAACTAAGCGTCAGCTTCAGCAGTGTCTAGGAGGAAGAAAGGTAAGTTCTAGAACCAATGTGAGAGTCTTTAATTAAACTGCTCGATGCACTGAAAACCAAAGAATTGTATCTCCTAGATTAATCCTTGCTCTCTCCCTCTACAATGGAAAACTAACTGAATGCAATTTGGCTCTTTGAGTGTCACAGGAGAGCCTTAACAATTCTTGCTCAGAATGCTCAATAATTTCAAAACAAGTCCCACTTGACAGATGGAGGATATTAAAATCATGTCCTGTGCTGGCCAGTTCTATGCTCTTCTCTCGGCACAAATTGGTAGGCACTTGCCACGTCAACTAACAGTTGGCAATTTAGAGCAGCTGGCCTTGTCAGCTGCATCTCTAGCAAGGCACTGGGGTTCAAACAGACATCTGTAGCTTGGACAAACTATGAAATGTTCCTGCATGCAAGACTGCCTCTGTGAGAGCTTACAGCATGCATGGCATTGTTTCTACACACTAACCTTCCTGCTCTTCTTTCACATCCCAAGCAGGTCTCACGAGGACCTCGCTAGGCTGTTTTTCCTTTAGCGTGGCTTCTAAGCTGATTTCTTGGACATGCTGTGTCTTCTTGCTAGGCGTGCTCTGACCAGGTAGATCCTGCAGAGCTCTTGGACTTGCGAACTGGTCACATAGACTGAGATGCATGGTTAACCAGAAGTAAGTAACCCGGACTGAGAATTTCAAAGTGCCACTGATGAAACATTTCCTTATAAACTATAAGCTCTCACACATCTGCAGATGGTTTCAAAAGCCAATGTTTTGAAAAGCTCTCTTAGTACATAAAGCAAAAAAAGAATGAGTTGAATACATGCTGCTTTACAGATGAGATTCTGTTCTGATTTTATTCTAACAAATGTCAAAAGGATGGCCTGGGATGAGGGAAGGGCCACAGGATTTATAGCTGCTTCATGGTGATTTATATAAATATATATGATATATATTTAGGTTTGAGCATCACATCAGGCAGTGAGCAGGCCTAACATCTGGCTCTTTTTTAAGGTATCACTCCTAGTAGGACTCAGAGACCATCAGTGGTGTCAGGGATCCAACTTGTTTGGTTATATGTAAGGCAAACCTTATCTGTTACACTATTTTTCAAATTTCATTTTTGGGAGACATGGGGAATTTTATTTTTGAAATTTCATCAGTAATGCCTAAGTTTTAAGACTCATTTTATCTCATCAGATTAGGCAACATAACCCTTGAGAATCTCTGAAGATCTGTCGAAAAAAGAAAAATTTAAATTAGGGATGCAGATATAGTTGCTTGCCTTGACTGCTGATAATTCTAGTTCAATTTCCAGAATTCCATATGTTCTCCAAGACCTCTGGGGAGAGCTCTAAACACAGAGCCAAGAGGAAGACCTGCATACTAACAGGTGTGGCCCCCAACAAAAAATACTTTTTTAAATGGAGAAGAAAGCATATATTTAATTGCATATGTTGCTTCCAGTATTAATTGAGCATTGGTTCTGTGCAAAAATATTTTAAACTACATTTTGTGCACCTCAAATTCCACAAAATCATAAACTTCATTAAGTCAAGGCAATAGTTTGAGTCACCAACATCACCTCACTTCTTGGCACAATTTTAGAAACATGACAGGAACTAACTACATATAGTTGGGCAATGGATAACTTAAAATCTTGTTAATCATAATTACAATTCTATAAGAGTGATGATAGTATTGTATCTTTATTCTAAAAAGAAATAAATTGTGAGACTGTGGAATTCTCAAGATTATACAGAAATTGAATGGCCCCTACCTTACGCATTTTAAATCACCAACTTTAACAATACAACCTCTATTTCTTAGAAATGTAGGACTGACAACAGCAATAATAGCTGCTGAAGTAATAGGATTCTCTAAAATTTTGAAAATATATATATATGACCTCAGGATTTAGTGTTCAGAAAAATGCCAAGATGTAATAATATATTAATCTAATGGCATAGCTGGGAGGAGGGAAATGGGAAACATTGGTGGCAGGAAAATGTTACACTGGTGAAGAGTGATGTACATTCGATGACTGAAACCCAACTGCGAACATTTTTGTAACCACGGTGCTTAAATAAAGAAATTATTATTTAAAAAAGAAAAAGGGAAAAGATTAGTGTTTTAAAGTCTGTGACTTTAAAAAAGAAAAATGTCCATGACCTTGTGCATGAAGTTTCTCAAGCTAATTCTAATTCTTTGGTATATGTCAATCTTTTTTTTTTAAAGAACTGAAAACCTCTTCTATTTTAAATTTGGATGACATTAATTTCTCATAGTCCTGGAACTTGTGAATATCAAGCTGAGGAACCTCTTCCTAGCTTTCACTGACTCTTCTTTTGCTGTGTTTTCACAAAGTAGAGCTAGCAGGTACTTGTCTCTCCTCTTTTCATACTACCAATTCTGTCATTGGACCTCCGGAGGCCATCTTAACCTAAGAAGCTCCAAAGGCTTCAAAAGCTTCCAAAAGCTTCTTAATACTGTTACCCAAGTGTGGACTTGGGTGAGCTCTCTACATAAAAATTCAAGGGTTCTCAAACCATCTTTGCTATTAATAGGATGATTAATAGCACCTTTACAAAAAAAATGAATTATGTTTTTTTCCTACACATTAGCGAAGTAGAATGTTTCAAATTTGAAAATAAAGACCTATGTTCATATTAAGTGATGTCAGCAGAGATCAGCACAGAGATTGTTGAGCACAAAAGGTTGATCTTAGCCATTCTCCCAGGCCAGAAGCATCTTTGACCTTCTGATTCAGAAACTCTAATTTCCAGCACACTGGCAAGGGTCCTACAGAGTGAGTTTTGCTTACCAGGACATTAATTTATTCTATACATAACA
Organism: Crocidura indochinensis; assembly: GCA_004027635.1. NCBI lineage: Eukaryota > Metazoa > Chordata > Mammalia > Eulipotyphla > Soricidae > Crocidura > Crocidura indochinensis. The sequence continues at coordinate 9,204 of PVKC010028572.1, forward strand.
AGAAAGCATTGTGCATTTTTAGTGTAAAGTGGTTTAACCAGAATTGGAAAATTTTCATGAGCACTATGGTGAGGAGGAAATATGTACTGGGACGTCAGGGTTTCTTTATTGGAAAAAATTCATCATGTAATGCTGAAGAGGCAAAGAAAGTAGAGAACATATATAAAATAATGTTATCAATTTACAAATGATTGAAAACATACTTATATACACGGGACATTTCTGGAAGTAACAAGGATGATTATGCAAGTGGAGGAGAGGGGTGCTGACAGAAAGGGCTTACGTATTTTGCAAGACCCATTGCAATGGGAAAATGGAGACCCTGTATTCAGAAAGAATTTTGAAAATTAAGAAAGCAACAGAAAAACAATAAGCCAGACTCTTCTCTGCACAGACTTTGTGCACCAGTCCCAGATCATATGCCCATCAATTTAGTTCAGAAAGCAAGATTGCTTCGGGAAATGTTAAGCCATATTCTGTCATTTATTACTTCATGTTGTTAACATTTTAAAAAAATCTAAACAACTGTATTTTGTAATTCTGTTTGTTGGTGGAGAGAGTGGAAATTTAAAGGGGGCAGAAACTGAAAAATGTTATGACTTGGTAACATTTTAGATAGGTGTTTTCCATTATATAACACATAACAAAGATCTTTAGAGTGCATTCACAATTTTAGCTACAAAGCTAAAAATCTATAGTTTTGATTGGTATTAGATTGCTAAAAAGTTTTTCACGATTGCCCTATTTCTCCCTCTGTTTTAGACATAGACAAAGAGATCCTAAACCTCCTATCTTTTGTTTCTGAGACAATTAACATTTTAATCCTACCCAGAATTCCGTGTTACCTTTCTATCCCAGAGACAAATATTAAAGTATGACAATTATAAAAATACAGTGCAAGGAACATAAATATTTAGGAGTTTAATGGATTTATTTCACCCTTACCTACCCTTCTATGGATGCTGCTGCAATGACCAGGAACCACATTCATACTTTGTCAAAGTGTTTGTGCTCTCAGCTAAGGTGCTTGGTAAGGTCAAATTCCTGGAGTTGAAGTGCTTGAACATGTGCTTTATAGTTGCCTCCTGTTGTAGTACTTACTGAGCGTCACAGTAATGCTCATACCTATGGTCATCAAGGATCACATCCTTTATTCTGGTCCTAATGCACACTTCAATGTGCTGCAAAAGAAAGTTATTTGCAGCACTGTAGGTCTCAGGCAGCTGTGTAGATTGAACCCAGCGCACATGATGAAAGTAGAGATCTAACTCTGCCATATTCAGGCATGGCAGACATATTAGCCATTGAACCCTCTTCTGGCCCTATTAATATTTCAGTTTTTAATTAGTTTATGTATATATTAGTTTTATATTGACACTGGGGGTTTCTACCACAATAAATATTCAAGAGAAGAAACATCATTTGCTCAGTGCTCTATATGAATTCACTTCACAGATGCATAAGGCAAGAGAGGACAGGGAGAAATCTGAACCTCACTCAGACTGGTTATCAAGAACCTACAATGGTTCAGATTCCACTTGAAATGATTTTTGATTCATCAAGTCCATTGAATTTATTCAGCCATCCTGTATTAGGAACCTTGCAATATCACACTAATCTTAACATGTTACCACAGAGTACAATTAATCACTTAATAAGATAAGAATACTTTTCTTCTAATTCAGCGCTTCAGGGTTGCTTCTGGCAGTATTCAGGATACCATATGGTTTCTGGGGTTAAATCTGAGCTTCCTCCATAGACAGTACACATTCCAGCCTATTGAGCTATATTTGAAGTCCTCCAAAATTTTTCATAATGATGATTTTGCCTAACTCTTTTTTTTTTGTCTAACTTTTGTTGGGACAAGAATTTTGTGTGGTGAGAATATAATTCACAAAGCTGAATGTTTTTGGTACAATATAGAAGAGATGTGTTATGGTTACAATAGATGTAATAAATGCAAAGCTTGACCAAATCTCAGAGACTGAAACAACTCCAGCTAAGAAAGCAGAAAGAGTTGCTGACAGAAAGATTGCCTGAGGTAGATGATGGTAATACCAGACAGTCTGCCCACCACATTACTTTAAAGTGGTTCAACTACAATTTTATAAATAAAGGTATCTATTTTCTTTTTCAAAGAAGTAAGTAAATAGTTTAAGTATTATCTCATATGCCTCTCTGTTGAGTCGGAGTTTGGTCCCCTGTATGGTATGTTCTCTTGTCCCACATTTTTTGTGTGTCCTCTGTTCCCCTGATCAAAATTCAGTCAGAGTACTGAACTGTTAGAACAGCACTGGACTAAGAATCTCCAAAACTATCCCTAGAAGTAGATTTGTGACTTAAGTCCTAATATTAGTTTCTAGTTCACTCTGATTTTTTTTCTCTTTCTATAGGGCTTAGATGATGGTTATGAACCAAAATGTTAGAAATGTATTAGGATTATTCCATTATTATTACATTTTGGTGTAATCCAGTTGATACTTATATGTTTTATGTTAAACTAATGTGGAAAAGAGTGCAACTTTAAACAGTATAGGAGCCTTACTCATATGAAAACTCAATATTAAAATTAAAGGTTTTACAGTGAGAATATGAAAAGCTCACTGCTTCCCTAAATACATTGTGCAAAAATTCTGAGTGACAAAAGGTGGAGAACCTATTTTTAAATCATAACCAAGGCTAAACTTCAGGTCTGGATAAGGCACAGAGTTCTGTTTACCCAATGAACCAAATGAAAAAACAGTAATTGGAGTGGGCTGGGCCACTGAAAATTGTTGAAAAATTCATCTTTCAAGAAAATTCTGGTTTTCTACACATTCCCAGAAGTCATATCTTTCAGCGGAGTTTCCGTCCATAGTTATCATTATCTCTTATGGTCTTTTACTATGGGTTTACCTTGATGAATGCAAGTCTGTGTTTGGAATAAAGGCCCACCTATGTAGTTGGAAACAAGACACAAATTGTTTGAGCTTTTAAAGAGATTCAAGTTTTGTTGGTAACTTCGACTAAGAACCTCACTGTATATGAGCAGGACTGAACTTTATATCCTTCCATCATTTGTCTTCACTTCAACAACTTTGCATTTATTACATCTATTGTAACCATAACATATCTTTCTCCGGGAGAAAGATTTAAAAAGGGGGTTTCTGGGGCCGGAGAGATAGCATGGAGCTAAGGCGCTTGCCTTCCATGCAGCGGGACTGTGGTTCAAATTCCGGCATCCCATATGGTCCACTGTGCCTGCCAGGGGCAATTTCTGAGCATAGAGCCAGGAGTAACCCCTGAGCGATGCCCAGGTGTGACCCAATAAAAAACAACAACCAAAAAAGGGTCTCTTCTAAGTTTGCATATCTGATTGCTATGACATGTTTGCTTATTATGAAGGGCAAGTAAAGGTGGGGTTTCTGTCAAATTCAAATTTATCCAAATATGAGCTATTTCACTCATTTTTTAAATATGTATATAGGCTTTGTGAAGATAATTATGTTAAATCCCAACGAAATCCATTGAAAAGTCAAAGCTGTGTTTTCAATTATACTCTCACACATTTCTCTAAATAAACATTCAGCTCTTATTTAATAAGTTCTGGATGGAACATTTATAAAAATTTATCAGAGCACAACTTCATAATCACAGTGTGAACTACATAGGAAATAGTTTAGAAATATGATAATCAAGTTTACAAGTGAAAAATCCTAGGAGCCCGACCCAACAGAATGAAACAAGACCTTATTTTGTCAGTTGAAAACACAGTTCAGAATTTAAGCCAGTAATAAAATATCTGAGAGAAGAGTGTAATTTAGAAAAGGAAATATAAAAAGGCAATATTTACTGAAAGTGCTTAAACTCAGCTGTTAAAACAAGAAATGTAACTTACATTTTTAAGTAATGTTTGCAAGTTAAGTAGTGTCTTGAACTTAAAGGTGTTTAAAGTTTTGAAGTGTGGATAATTTATAATAATCTGTTCTGACTAATATGTTAAATTCCATTTTGGTTACACAGCTCATTGTTTCTTGTCACTTTTAATAAAAGGGGGTGGATAAAAAGAAAGGATTCATGTCTCTCTCACCAAGAGAGGATAGCACATATCATGCTAGAAATGAAGTCTGTATAGCAATATAGACAGATAATTTTGTTTCAGGCACCTGAAAGACATATATATATATATATATATATATATATATATATATATGATGTTGTTTAATTTACTTGAGTTTAGTTTAGTATTGTTTCTGTCAAATTACTTTTTTTTGAGAATGCCTAAATGTCAATTTTATTTGGTCTTAATCCCAAACAGCAATTCAATTTATTATCTAAACCCAATTAAATCAACATACATCATGGAAACATTCCTTATAACTAGGAATATAATATATTACTTCCGCAGAGAGATGTTTTGTTTAGCAATATTTCCTCATAGTCTAAATATCAGTGACCATCTTGGCTTCATATTAAAATTACAGTGCCAATTATCTTATTTAGAAATAGCATAAATATTTTATGGAGGCATTTCTTCTCAAATTTGGGACTCATCATCATATTTTCTTGACATATGGCTATTCTTACTTCTAGTCTAGACACAGTGAGGAAAATCCCCTTTTACCTTACTTATATCGTTTTTTGCTTTGTTTTGTTTTGTTTTTGTTTTGGGGTCACACCCAGTTATGCTCAGAAGTTACTCCTGGCTATGCGCTCAGAAATCGCTCCTGGCTTGGGGGACCATATGTGAAAACTGGAGATCAAACCATGGCAGACGCCTTACCCCTTGCACTATCGTACCAGCCCCTACTTTTATCATTTTTAAGTTATTTTATTTTACAAGAGAGTGTTCTGTCTTATGGTTCACATATATCCTATCACTTTCCATCTTTAACAGAGCAAATAATCTGAGAAGCAAACTGCAAAAACTTCACTACTTTTATAATTATTAATTTTAATTTAAGTAAAAAGTCATAACACTATTTTTCATTTATTTTAGCTAAAATTTTCAACTATGTCATTGTAATTTTGTGACTAAAGAAAGCTACAGAATTAAATATATGCATATCACATTGTTATCATTGTCAGTTTCCTTCATTTAAGATAAAATGAAAAAAAAGATAAAATGGGATGAAAATCATTCCTTGCCATCTATAAATCAAAACTTGCAGTCTCGTGTGCATTTTCACTAAAAATTCTTGTGAATATTTGTCTCAATCAATTTCTTTAAAACATATAATTTCTTTTTTTCCATTTGTATTTTTTATTCCATTTGCATTACAAATTCACCTTTCATATTATTCACTAACTTTTATGCAGGAATATATGAATGTTGGGCTACATTTTTCTGTAAAAATAGCATTTAGAAGAATGTGCTAAATATTACTGAAGTACTCATCAAATTATTTTATTTTTCCCTGCATAGCCACACCATATTTTGCAGTCTCCCTTGAAACTAGGTGTAAGGCTTGTGGCTTATCTTGTGTTACAATCATTAAAAATCTAGCACCTGTCCTAGAATAGGTTAGTAGGAATCCTTCTAATCTAGGCCATAAACCTTTCCCTAGCTAATGTCAATGCCTAGAGAGTTCTTGAAGCAATCACCTAAAAAGCACTGTCTTTTTAGAATTTGTAGAATCCTGAAATTCTAAATGACTTGCCTAACTCCAACCCTTTCTCTACACCTGCCTGTAACCACCTGATTTTTTTTTGAGGGGGAGAAAAACACTTAAATCATGTTTAGGTCATTGTATTGGAGACACTATTTAATTTTGCATCTAAACTGTTATATACAATATAAGAGTTGTGATATGGAGATATTTAAAATGAGAAATATACAATATTATGGTGGGGTTTTTTTTGGGAGGGTCACACCTGGCAGTGCTCAGGGGTCACTCCTGGCTCCATGCTCAGAAATTGCTCCTGGCATGCTCGGGGAACCAAATGGGATGCCGGGATTCAAATCACCGTCCTTCTGCGTCTAAGGCAAATGCCTTACCACTGTGCTATCTCTCCGCGCCAATATTATGGGTTTTAAAATAAGATTATTTCCAAATTAATCTCATGCTTCACTGGATCCTGAGAACAAGTTAGTGTGAATAGGGGGAAAGAAACATTTATTTCTTAGTGACATTCTGTGCAGAACTCTAACACAAGCATCTTTATGGTCATTGAGGAGTTGAGATCCTAGAAGGCTAGAACTCAACTTCCA
>PVKC010028573.1:0-15327 GCA_004027635.1 Crocidura indochinensis
CCCCAGAATCCCCATAGCTCCAACACCCCACAGCCCCTACAGGCCCCACAGTCCCTCACTGGCCCCACAGTCTCCAATCCCCTAAAGCTCTCCACAAAGTCCCACAGCATTCACAGTCACCATAGTCCCTGACAGTCCCACAAATCTTCACATCCCCTCATCAGTCCCACACAGCCCCTCCCCAGTGTCCACAGTCCCCAACATTACCATATCCCCAACAACCCCACTTCAATTCAAGTCCCCTACAGTCAGTCCCCAGTATTCCTTCACAGTCCCCACAGACCCCAGTAAGCCAATAAGATTTACACTAACTACTATTTCTGATGAATGGTCTCCATGAAGACCTAAATAAATCTGATAGTCAAAAAAGACATAAAGAGGAAAATAATCATTATCTTGATGACATAAAATCTACAGAGCATGCCTGGCAGAGACACGAGCAGCTCAACAAATCTATTATTGCCACACTTTTTCTAGGTCAGTTCAAATCCACAATCCAGTGCTTCAAACACAAAGTCTCAAACATCTGAGGCATTTATGCATCTATCTCTGCTACTAGATTCCACAAGCAAATGTACTCTATAGAATTGCCTCAAGTTGTTTTCCAAAGAAGAAAAACTGACAGACAACAACAGGTTTTATTTGGAAACTACCCCATCTGCTTTAGTACATCTAAAATACTTTCCTAGGCAGGTGGAAGCAAAAATTACAGACCTATATGGACTTCCCCTTAGAAATCCTTGACTTGTCACAGTAGGCTATTATTTCTAAAATCAACTTGAGAAAATATAACCTCTTTTTTGTTTTGAATCATTATGGTGAAATAGACAAGGGCAATTATACTGCATACTGTAAAAATGCAGCAAGGCAACATTAGTTTAAGTTAGATAATATAAAATTTCAGATATTCCTACCTTGTCTGTGAAATCTTCAGCATCTTATATCCTCTTTTATACTTCAAAGGAATCAATAGCAATGGATACAGATGCATTAATCAAAGCAGGTGATCAGCTAATTGCCTTTTAAAAGATGTCTGCAGTAATGTTTTAATGCTTCTATCCACATAAATCTCTGAAGAAGAAAGTGAGATGCCATGGACTCCCATCACAGTGCTCATTGTAAGACTATTTTAGTAACTTATTTTCAATCTAAGTAAGTCTGCAATAATGTTCTAAAGTTTTTGTTCACAGAAGACTATTAAAAGTCTATATAAAAGAGTTGGATGCCCTGAAAACTCATTACAATGCTCTATACTCTAAACTCTCATTATAGTGCTTATTATAAGAATGTTTTAGCAATCTATTTAAATACATCTGCAAAAAATGTTCTAATATTTTTATTTACAGAAGTCTATGGGAAAGGAACTGAATGGTTTGGATTTGATCTGCAGTGCTCTTAACTCTTATTACAGTGCTCATTACAAGGATGTTTAGCAGCTTACGAAATAAGCTTTTGTGGGGCCCGGGAGATAGCATGGAGGTAAGGCGTTTGCCTTTCATGCAAAAGGTCATCGGTTCGAATCCCGGTGTCCCATATGGTCCCCTGTGCCTGCCAGGAGCAATTTCTGAGCATGGAATCAGGAGTAACCCCTGAGCACTGCTGGGTGTGACCCAAAAAAACCCAAAAAAACGAAATAAGCTTTTGTGATATGTTTAAGATAGGATATGAAAAAAACAATTGGTTTAAGATGATATATGCATAATCTAACCTATGACACTTGTACAGCCAGATCTACCTTTACTAGCAGTGACTCCTAGAAATTAGCCATTACAGCATCTAACTTAAAATTTCCTCACTTTCTTAATTGCTGGCTTTATACTTATGGAGTGCTTTGAGCCATTATCATTTACCACCCTAGGTGGGTCATTTTTTACAGCTGTAAAACATTGATTGATCTACTATGTGCATGGGTGTGCATGTATGTGTGTGGTAGTCTCTATGTTAGTTTAATGTCCATCTGTGTCGTACAAAATGTCTGTATTGTACATAGTCTTTATGTTTCCCCTACATCAAGTTAATTGGTGAGATAAAGAAAGGAGAGGGCTGGAGTGCTAGCACAGTGATAAGAAGAAAAGGACAGAAGTTGGTTAAGATAAATGCTGAAGGGGCCAGAGGAATAGCACAGCAGGGAGGACATTTGCCTTTCATGTTGATGACCCAGGTTTGATCCCCAGCATCCCATATGGTCCCCCAAGCCTGCCAGGAGTAATTTCTGAGGCAAGAACCAGGAGTAACCCCTGAGCACCACTGGATATGGCAAAAATAAATAAATAAATAAATAAATAAATAAATAAATAAAAATATCAACAAATAAAGACAAGTTCTCAAGAGAAACTTCTGCTGGTGTAAAGTACTTTCTCAGTTGAGGGGAATGTGGGTACCTGCCTGTGTTTGCTACATGGCTATTTATCCACCCATAGGGCACATGAATGGGACAGAGTTCTCCTGGGTGTTCATGTTTCATAAAATTTCCTTTCAAAGATTCTGATTCACTAGCAAAAATAGAACTTTAGGATACAAATATTAAGTCCATTTCCATTCTGGGTGACATTTTATGTTTTTCCCCAGTTTTATTCTTACTCAGTGCTTCAGAGAATGTCATTGCATAATAATTCTTTGTCCAAGAACAGAGGTTTTTTGAAAAAGGGAGTCTGAGTAAAGTGGGCACCAGAAAGCATTGGCTTTTGTTCATTTATTCTGTTTTGTTTTTGTTTTATGTGTGTGTGTGTGGGGGGATTAGTGGTCACTTCTGTTAAACTCACACCTGGCGGGGAGGTTGGGGGAAAAAAAACTCACTCCTGGCTTTGTGCTTTGGATTACTTCAGAAGTGTTTGGGGATTGAACCAGGGTCAGTAGACAGCGACAAGACAAGTGACTTTGCACCCATAGACTCTTGCCTTGTTTCTTTGAGAAGGAATGCAAAAGCTTGTTACATGCTATCTTACACCTCAATAAAACTTACATCTTCGAGAAACAGAAAAAAAAAGTAAATAACATCGACCAAGTATGAAAATGTCCCACACATTATATTTCTAACGCTGAGTGAGTGGGTCTGAAGCAGGGTATTTGCATAAATTAATAAACTGAAACAGTCATGAGGGAGAAAAGCATGGAGTTGGGTGGCTTCTAGCCTCATGGTCTCTCAGATCCTCAAACCATAACCAACTCAAATCCAACTGGGAAGGGAAAAGTTGAGAGACAAAAGTACCTATCTAGCTAATCTAGTCTAGGTGGACTTTTACATGTCAAAAGGATGGTAGAAAAGCAAGAGAAGGCTGGAGAACTGTGTTGTTTTGAGAAAAACAGGTGTTTCTACAACTCTTTTCTGTTCAAAAAATTGAGAAAGGTTACATAAATCTTGTTATAATGTGCTCTGTAAGAAGCAAGAACCCCCAAAAAGGAGCTAGAAAAGTGGCTATTAATTTGCATAGGCACAGTAAAAGTTGGGGAAATAAAATTAAAAAAATAATTTTAGCAGCAAGTAAGGTGGTGAGGGAGTTTTAAGGCAATTCCTATAGTAGCTAATTTCTAGGAATCACTGTTAGAGAGTGTAGACTTGGTTGTAAAGCATCATAGGTTATATTGTGCATGCATCATTCTCAAAGCAATCATTTTTTCCCATATCCTTGTCTTATACATATCACAAAAAAATCCAATAGACTCCTGTGAGCATAAACATTAGATCCTTTCTGTAGATAGACTTACTTTTTTGATTTTGTGGGGGCTTGTTTGTTTGTTTGTTTGTTTGTTTGTTTGGGGGCCATACCTGATACAACTCAGGGATTAATCCTGGCTTTGCACTCAGAAACTGCTCCTGGCTTGGGGGACCACATGGGCTGCCGGGGGATCAAACTGCAGTCCATCCTAGGTCAGCCGTATGCAAGGCAAATGCCCTTCTGCGGCACCACCACTCTGGCCCCAGATATACTTAATATTTAAACAAATTGTTAAACATTCTTACACTGAGCACTGTAATATCAGTCAAACATCCAAGTTCCTTTTTCATAGATTTCTCTAAAAATTCATTAGAACATTTCTGAAGATATATATATATATATAATTTTAAAATAAGCTTGCTGAAGTATTCTTTATAATGAGCACTCTAATAAGAATCTATAGTATTCAAGTTCTTTTACCATATACTTCTGTGGACACAAATATTAGAGCATTTCTGAAGACATACTTAATTTGAGAATAAGTTGCTAAATGATATACACAATCAAGTATCATAGCAATTGGAAAATATTCACTGTGATAACTAAGAAACTTTAAAAATCTAACATTGGGGGGGATCTAACATTATGCATTTCCCCAGAACTGTGCAAGCTAATATCCAGTAGAGTTGGATACATAATTATCTGCTTGCAGTGGGACATAGAACAAAAGAGTAGCTATTAAGATCTATACAGGTAGCACACAGCTTAACCAGCAATCAATTTAACCACAGTTTAACACACAGTTTAACTAGTGCAAATAGGATCAGGAGCTTAAGCTAGAGGACAGTTAATTTTTAGAGGTGACCCAGGTGCAGGAAGTTCTGAAAGAATATTTTTTTCAGTTGGTCGTTGGCTGGGCTTGGTTTCTTCATCTTCACCATATGTGGTAGACTGCTGAGGTTGCCTGTGATGGAAAGGCCTTTGGTGCCTGAGCTGGAATCTGGGTGGGTGGACCAGCTCATTTCCCTGCTGTCAGTCCTCCTCCAATGGAGCGGTCTCTTTGACATTTACTCCATCGGTAAGATGGATAAGCTGCTTCAGGTTGAGGGGCCAAGGTCTGTGCACAAAACGCCTTTTATATAAGGACAGACTGGAGTGATAGCACAGTGGTAGGGTGTTTGCCTTGCATGTGGCTAACTCAGGATGGACCTAGGTTCGATCCCCGGTGTCCCATATGGCCCTCTGAATCAGGAGCAATTTCTGAGTGCATAACCAGGAATAACACCTGAGCATCATCAGATGTGGCCCAAAAACCACCACCACCACCAACAACAACAACAAAGTAAAGGCAATAGGCATTGGCATCTGGGATGCTGCCCAGGGTCTTTAGCTCTTTCCCTTTCACCTACTTCTGTCCTGCCTGAATTGGCATCTGCCAGCATGAGCGGTGGGGCAGCTGAGCAAGACTGGGGAATGAATCAGCAAAACCTATGTTAATTGGAAGCATAGAGGTTGCCCTTCATTGGCACCTCCAGGACTAGTTACATTAATAGCTTCTGTACCATCCTTCTGTACCTTCCATGACACCACACCCCATAGTTTTTACATCTCCAACAGTACACAGAAAATTCCTGGGATTATTTCTATTCACATATGTTCAATGAACAAAGACATCCTCTTTGGTGTCATTCTTGTTGATTAATTTGTAACCATTCTGGACGTTGAACCATTTTACTGTGCCCAGAACTTGGATTGCCAACACCAGCTTGACAACTTGACTCCAGGCATGGGGCACAGAGGTTATCTCTGGTTGAGCAATTTTCAGACCCTGAATATGAAGAGGCGGTATCTGGCTCATCACCCTGGAAAGATGAGATATCTCTGGTTTGATGCCAGTAGTTAATGATAAATTATCAACCCAGGAAAGGCTTTTAGATTGAGAACACACCACCACTGGGAAGGCACCCCACCCCTCTTGGTGCATGTGCACGAAAGAATCTCTAATGAGCCTGGCATGCACAGACTAGACATGTGAGAAATGTAGGTAGATGCACAGAGCAACATGAAACAATTCAGAAGGGGTAATGTGCGCTGATGTACTGGTCAAAGGCACAGCACATTCTGTCCAGTTTGAGGGACCCTTATGGTGATGATCCACCAGACAGTCACGTGACTCACCATTATTGGGGGTCTTCTCAGATCCCTGTTTGAATGCCGATGTAAATAATCCTATATGGCATAATCTCACAGGGAAAGGTGAAGCAGGGTCACTGCAGGAAATAATCCAAACCAGGCTGGAGAGAGATGAACCATGGGTCCTAAGACCTATCCATCACATAGAGTAAGAGAAAGAACTGGTGGGACCACAGTATTTATTGGGAAAATAGGAGCATCTTCATGAAAGAATAGGTTAAGGTAAAGGGCCTATCTAGAAGTTCCTCCTGCCTAGGTGGGTTTTTGACATGTAAAAGAAGAAGCCATTGAGGTTAAGAGTAAAGGCTGATGTGCTATAACAATTTAGGGTGAAAGCGGATTAATCCAGCATCTCCCCCTACTATGATTACTAAATATGAAAGAAGAGCTAAAGGAGTATTTTGCATTGGCACAGTAAAAACTGGGGAAATAAAAAAACTTTTAGCCTAAGAGCAGGGTGACCTTTCCCAGGAAGCATCTGATCATATTTCCAACTATAGGTTTCAGACAGTCTAAGTATGCCTAACCCCAGAGAGTCTTTCTTCTAGGTCCCAGGAAAAGTTCTTCTCAAGGTGGTTGTTGTAATCAGGCTCTATAATTAAAGTTCTTGGATGCATTCCCTGGATTCCTCTTCACCAGGATGACTCAGAACCTGCCCTTGGTTCTGGTGATGGGACCCAAAGTTCAGGATGTTCAAACTTTTTCAGTTAAAAAAAAAAAAAAAGAAAAAGGGGCCGGAGAGATAGCATGGAGGTAAAGTCTTTCATGCAGAAGGTCATCAGTTCGAATCCCGGCGTCACATATGGTCCCCTGTGCCTGCCAGGAGCAATTTCTGAGCATGGAGTCAGGAGTAACCCCAGAGCACTGCCAGGTGTGACCCAAAACCACAAAACAACAACAACAACAACAACAAAAACTTTTTTCAGTTCAGAGCAAGTGAAGCTTAAGTCAAGTCAACATGTCAAAATTAAAGAATATGGAAAGCACAGGCTCTATTTTTCTTTTTTATTTTATTAAATTTTTGGGTTACACCTGGTGCTGAGCTCAGAGGACACACTGTAGTTCTCTGGGGACCCTTTGCTGTGCTGGGAACCAAACTTGGGTCAGCTATGTACAAAGTACAGGGTTTTGTTGCTGCTGTTGATGATGATGGTGTTGTCTCTTTGGGCCACATCTGGCAGTGATAAGGGTTATTCCTGGCTCTGCACTCAGAAATTACTCCTGGCAAGCTGGGAGGACCATATAAGATTCTGGGTATTGAATCCGAGTTGGCCACATACAAGTCAAATGCTCTCTCCACTGTGCTATCGTGCCAGTCCCCAAAACACATGTTTTTAAAACATTAACTGGAAACCATTGCAGGGGTTGGAGAGGTAGGGCAGGGGGTAAGGCATGTGACTTGCCTGCAGCTGCTCCTGACTCAGATCCCAGCACCACGTGGTCTTTAAAGAGAGGCGGGTACTTGAGTATCAAGTGACCCGAGTAGACCAGTAATCTTGATTCTTACACTAAATCACAGGCCAAAAGTTTCCAAGACTCTGTACCAGAGAGACCCACAAAGCAAAGAAAAATGACAGATAAAATGTAATGATATCACCAGAAAAAGAGGCAGTTGAAATTCTCTACTTTTCATAATAGGGACTATATTATTTCACCTTATTTCTCAATTTTTTATCTCTTATTAGGACATAGCCAACTAAAAAATAACCAATAAATAAACAACCAGAATTCAGACTAAAATTAGCATTGTTTTTCTGTGCACCAGCTACAAGCATCTTGTAAAGATGTCCGTGTGAACTGTTGGACATCAGCAAGGAAAGGGGGAATATCTGCAGTGATGACTAATTGTTGAGGAAATAAGTCTCTCTGAAGGAATGTTCCAAAGGAAATTGCTTAGTGTTGGAATTTAATGTTGCTGAGTGACCCCAAGCCAGGAGGAAATGGTTGCCCGTGACCAGGCATCTCTTCATTCTGCTCTGTGGGCACAGAAAATACACAGCAGGTTAGACTCTTTCCAGGGTTAGCATCTCCTCTGGGGCCTTTGCAATGGAAGTTCCCAGAATGGAGCTTCATTGGACCCTTTTCCATCAAGTGTGGGGTATCTGCTACTTTACTACGGACACAAGAACAGTATGGGGCACCAGCCATACCCAAAAGACGCTCTGACGTGCCATTGGGAAGCAAGCGGGCAGTGAAAGAATGTTAAATGGGGACTATAGAGATGGTACAGGGGGTAGTGTGTTTGCATTTCATGTGACAGACTGGGGTTCAATCTTCGGCACCCATATCCCAGCAGTAGTCCCTGAGTACAGAGCAAGGAGTAAGCCCTGAGCATCACTGGGTGTGACCAAAAATTAAAACGTGGCATTATCCCAGAGAGAATAAGATAAGTAACCAGATGACTGGTACTCTCTTTTCAGAGGGCAGAAGGATGTAGAAGTGGTTTTTATGTCGGATTAGTATATGGTCAGTGCCTTCAAGGAAGAGCTTTCTCTCACAGACACAGATAAAAAATTTAAAAAATGTACTTCGCTCCCAGTTTGCATGCAATTTAATTTAGGACCCTGCTCTGAGTTCTAATGAGAAGTTGGATGTGCAAGAATGTTTTATGATAGAAAATCTGCTGATGAAAGTCAAGTAACTTTACAATCACAGTTATATCCATGAGAGACACTAGGCAGAAATTTCAAACAAATGTTAATCAATCTAGAGTAGCAGATAAAATTGATTTTTTTCTTTCTGCATTTTGTAAAATTTCTTTTGCAATATTTTCAGCTTCATAAGTAATATATATGTAATTGGTATATGATATATATGAAAGGAAGCTAAGCAAAAATATGAAATTAAATTGATAAAATATCAACTCTGAAGATATTTTTAGAGATAATATTAACTAATTTTTTCAAAGAAAGTTTTATTATTATATACTCTGACTAATAATACTTTCTTTTTAAAATATGTATAAGTTCATTCATTTGAATGTTGTATTTATCATGCTCTTTATTCACTTGTATAGTGAATATTGAATACAGAATCAAAGTTTTATATGTAAAGAATAGTATAATCAATTTTGTTTTATTATTTTTCCCTAACTTAGAAATACAAATATTTGTCCTCTTTCCTCATTGGAAGTTGTAAAAACTTATAAAAAGTAAATTATAAAAAGTTGTAAATGGGCCCGGAGAGTTAGCACAGCAGCGTTTGCTGATCCAGGACCAAAGGTGGTTGGCCCAAAAACCAAAAAAAAAAAAAAAAAAAAAAAGTTGTAAAAAGGGTTTGCTGTCTGCCTCAGGTGGCCTAAGAGATATTAGTCAACCTGAACTTATGAGCCACCTCCAATACTTTCTGGCAACTAATCAATGTTTATCAAATCTGCTTGAAAGTCACCAGTCTTCCAGCTTGATCTGAGAAGACTTGACCTCCACCCCCAGAAATATGATTCCCATCTTTGGAAAACTCTAACCAAGCAACTTCCTATTCTTACTTTCTTAGAAAACAATACTGAGGAAAGTACAAGAACCAACGACAGAGCCTTCCATTATTCTTTCAATTCCCTGAGAAAAATTGAGCTTCTGAATCCTTCCCAATACATAGCATTGCTATTCAAAAGCTCCTCATCTGACATTTACTGTGAGTCCTTTAACTGGAAAACTGGATTGAGCATTATCATTTACTGCTCTCTTTAGGACTGAAGCTAATTGCCACAATTGAGTCCACTCTGTCATGAACTGTGTGGACAATTACTACCACTAACACAAATGGGCCAGAGGTGCCACAGGCTTAAAATGCAGTGCTATCGTCTCTTTCTCTTTCAGGTTTCTCACCATTAAGAATCTTGAAGAAAAAATTCTTTGTAACTGCAGTGAATTGTCATTGAATAATCACAATGGTTGAAGGAAGCACCTTGTTCCATTAGGAGATGCAGGTGTAGACTTCTGGTTCTGTGTATTTCCTTAGTTGAAGGTGGTCAGAGCGCTGTTCTCCCCTGAAGTCAGCCCTTCAGAGCAGTTTCTGAACAACCTGGGATTCAATTTGTGCCCACCCCCAAGCCCTCTTAGGTCAAGGCCAAAAAAGAAGAATTCATTGATACTTTATCTATGAAAAGAGACCCAAAAGGCCAAGAGAGCAACTTAGGACCCAAAGTGTTTGGCTAGAGATGAGATTATTCTTCAGAATACTGTAAAACAGGGGAATATCCAATTCTTGCAAGTCTGTAGTAAAATTTAATTATCGCCCAAGATAACATCAACAGGTTAATCAATTCACATATAAGCAATATATTTAATTTTATTTTCTCTTTTATTATAATATACTTTCTGGTCACATAAAACAGTAGCCTGTGCCCTAAGGAATTGAAGAGACATGAGTGTGGGAGCAAACACTGACACAGGAATAATCCACAAGATTGAAAGGAATAAATCAGGTTCAGGTAATTTCCACCACAAATCTTCTGATCCTAGCAGGAGATACTAGGAGTAGATTGACCAGCTGTGGAAACGAAACTAAAAATAGATTTCTCCCTGAGAACTGAAATCTTTATTAGAAAGCAAAGACCACTCCCAAGGGTGGAGAACTGGTAGGGTAAGGGACAACAAATCCAGATGTATTTCTAGCAAAGAATTATCTTGAATAAAATAAAAACTGGTTATCCCAACACCTCCCCTTTCTTAATTTTATAGAAAATACAGAAATATGAGGTAAAACAAAATAATTTGTGTCCCAAGGTTCTATGAAAACGGTGGAAGTCCCTATCTAAAAGACAAAAAATATAGGGCTGGCAGTTTTTCGCATAGGTACAGTAAAAGTTGGGAACATAGAAGTCCAGTGAGAGCAAGATCAATTCCCTTATCTACAGAACTGAGGATCTGGAACTGAATATTTTCACTCCCAATAGTCTCTGCCTCAGTGTGAGGTTTCAGCTTCTTATTCCAGTTATTAGTTAGGCATCATGATTTGTTTCTTGCGTTCAACCTCTCGAGTAGACTGTGTTGGAGAGGCTTGAAGTCTTATCATGTACCGGTATTTGAGTTTTTTCATTTATGAGAATCCTACTTCTGACAAGATATAGCGGGACCCAGAGTTTCTTGTCAGGGTTGCCATCTGTGGAAACATGAGCATATCATTTTCCTAGATTGAGATTACCAGAAATCCATTCATTATCAAATTTTATCTAAATAAGTGATCCACCCACCAGCATCCCCTATAAAATGTCTTTCTGCAGCTGTGTAGGGCTCTCCTTGGGGGTAAATCAAGAAGTTAAGTGAAAATAGTGTTAAGAATAAAAGGTCTGTCAGTGGCATGCCCTCTTTGCTGTATCTTGATAGAGGAAATACAGCTCTTTGAATTATGCCTTGTCCTCATGGATTATAAGAGATTCCAGTGATGTTTGATTCTCTGTTCTTTGCAAAATAATTGAAAAGTTATACTTCTATAGGTGGGGCCATTGTCCATTTTTATGGGTTGGGGACACCTATGACAGAAAAACATCATAGTATGAAAGTAGAAATACCTTTAGCTCTTTCAGAAGTCATTGGTGTTCCCCTGATAAAATGTGAATATGTATCAACAACCACATAGAGATGGGTTTCTTTGGAAAGAATTTGACACATGTAATATCATTTGCCATACTTTATTAGCCTGTAAAACTCAGGGGTTTTCCCCAGCTACATGTGTTCTTTTATTCGAAGGTTCACAAATGGTACATTTACTGACAATCTGCATTGCTTGCCTCCATGGAATACGATAGTTCACATGCAGGCAAGTGTTTGTATGTAGTACTGCATGTTCTTCTGTAGGTGATTTAAATATGGACAGGCTAAAAGTCAGGCAGTTTAATTTCCTTGAACCATTGGCCCTGGTAGACCAAAATGGGCTCTTATGATGAGTGACGAAGATTGGCTCAGAATGCTTTTGTAGAAGAGCTTGTAAATGCTGAAGCAGTTCCTGAACGGCATTTATGTAAGCAGTAATCTCCAAGAAAAAGGTCAACCACATAGGCTGAATTGCTTACTTCATTTCATAGCTCTGAAGCATGTGATAGTAAGGTAGAAAGTTCTACATGTTGAGCAGACTTGTAATTTGTAGGCATTGCTATTCAGTGAAGGGCCAGTGATATCGCCTTTTCCTGATGATGACATGTCATTGTAAAACATAGAGATGTCAGGTATAGGTGAGGAATGTATAATTGAAGAAATTACAAAATGCATCATTCTGGAAAAATCCCAGACCTTTCCAGGCAGATTAATGGGAGGAAACTTCTCCTGAAAAATCTGATAGGGCTCATGGAAAGGGCTCACTGATAGATAATATGCATTCTACTTCACATTTTGGAATTGGCATGACTATTATATTATATATATAATATAATATATATAATAATAATATAATATATATTATTATATTATAACAAAGAAGCCACTCTGAATCATGATTTGATGATAAGAGTAGTGATCAGTTCTAAGTAGGGCAAATATGTGCAAGGTTAATTGTTGTGTAAATAAACCTATTCTACAGGCCCAGACAGCTGAGCAATAGCACCCATAGAATGAGGAGTTATAAAAATTAAAAGCCACACCTCTCCAGGTGTGTACCTGGAAAAATAGGGCTTTTAGAGCTGGTTCATGAAAAAATCCAATTTGTGGCCTTTTGAATTAAAATCCAGAACCAATTTTTACTTCCCTCTAGTGTGCTAAATAAGTTGCAGAGTTCAGAGTTTGGAAACCCAAGGAAGAAACAGATCCAATTTATGCCCCATAAGAGTTTTTGAAAATCATTAATATTTAGAATCACTTAGATTTTTCTGATAATATAGATCTTTTGGGGACACACTGAAGTACGTCCAATACAAAACTCCCAATACAAAACCCAAGTATTGAAATGAGGTCAAATTCTGAATTTTTCTGTGGCTATTTTTGAACAAGCAGCCTTCAGGCATGTGATGGTATATTCATACAAACATTGCAATTCTTTGTTAGTATAGCAAGCTAATAGGATATAATCCAGGTAGTAATATCAGCATTAGGAAATCTTGCAGGTAAGGGTGTAGAACCACATCAAAATATATTGACGCAAGGGGCCAGAGAGATAGTACAGTGGTAGGGCATTTGCCTTGCTCCCAGCCAATCCAGGATGGATGGTGGTTTGAATCCCAGCATCCCAGATCGTCCCCGAGCCTACCAGGAGCGATTCTGAGTACAGGAATAACCCCTGAGAACCACTGGGTATGACCCAAAACAAACAAACAAACAAACAAAAGTATTGACACATTGTGAGTATGCCATGCCCTGAGGTAATACAGTCTATTGAAACCACTGCATGGGGGCTCTCTTGTTGAGAAGGAATTAAAAAAGGCAAAGCACTTCATGTCTTTTTAGTAAATAGAATATTGCAAAAAAGTCTCTTACGTCCATTGCTATGAAAGATGAGTCTTTTGGAATGGTTACTGGTGTAGGTAAGCCATTCTGTAATTTCCCCATGAGAACTATGGATGAATTAACAGTTTTTAAATCAGATAACAGTTTTCAGCTACCTGATTTCTTTTGAATTACAAATATAGGGGAATTCCATTCAGAATAGGAGGTTTCAATGTACTCCAGTCTTAACGGCTTATCAACTAAGTTTTTCAGCACCTCTAATTTTATGGTATCCATGGTCAACTGGGGAACCCAGATTGGAACATTAGACTACATTCAATTGGAATGGGTGCCAGGTACTATAATCCAGTGGCCCCAATTAAAAAAGCAAAATTTCTGAGCTGGTGGTCTGAAGGGGATTAGAAAAAGGATGCAATATTCTCCCCTCTATTGCTATGCAAATTATGTCCTCAGAGGTTCAAGGAAACTGGAGCTATGTGTGGTAGAAAAACAGCCTGTTGAGTTTCCAGTCCCAAGCATTCCAAAAACCTAGTACTCTGATGGACCAATGTTGGAGGCAAAACACCACCTATTCTCTCCAGGCTGTAAGATATACCTTGCAAGGCCTAATTGTAGGGCCAATGTTTTAAAGCAATCATAGAAACTTCAGCGCCAGAGTCAAACATTCCTTCAAACTTCCTATTCTGAAATTCAAGGGTCAACACTGAATTTTCTTCTTTAAGCTTAGCTATAGGAGCTATTAAGGGATCAGTAGAAGCATCAGGATTTGCTCTTCAAACAACACCTTCTCTGATGCGTTCTGATTTGCCACACATAACATAAAAATTGCAATATAATTTGAGTTATGTTTTACCTTTTTAAACTTTGGGCATGAAAACAAAAACTATTATTTCTCTAACATGGTTAGAATCTATAATTCCCAGATGAACAGAAATACCTTTAAGAGTGAGACTGCCTCTCCTTATTATCAAGCCCACAGTTCCTGAAGATTTGGCCTTTTTATGCCAGATCTTACCTTGTAAGGGCACTGAGCTGGTATTATAGTTAGTTCTGAAGTGGCAGCTTTAATGAGTTTATGCTGTGGAGTCTCTTGGGCTGGATTGGGAAGCTGAATCACTGAGGAATAAGTTCCCTGATTTTGTGGGGCCTGAGATTGGCCCCTGACCCAGTTTCCTGAGACTGGCTGATTGTCTTAGCCTCAAAGGGGTGGGTCCAGGAGCTGGATCAGAAAAGGGTGGCATGTATAGTCTCTGCATAAATATACTATTTTGCCAGTTAAGGAATCTAACCTGAACTTGTGATGCTGGGGTTGGACCCTTTCCCACAATAAGATGAGAAACTATCTCTATCCCAGTGCATCTCAATTATTTTGTCATACCTCCCTAGAAAGAAGAAAACATTTTCGCACCACCCATGTGACCCTAAATAGTATTTTTCTGGTTTTTTTTGTTTGTTTTTTTGGGCCACACCCAGTGACGCTCAGGGGTTACTCCTGGCTATACGCTCAGAAGTCGCTCCTGGCAGGCACGGGGGACCATATGGGAAGCGGGGGATCGAACCGTGGTCCATCCTAGGCTAGCGCAGGCGGTGCTCAGGGGTTACTCCTGGCTGTCTGCTCAGAAATAGCTCTTGGCAGGCACGGGGGACCATATGGGACACCGGGATTCGAACCAACCACCTTTGGTCCTGAATCAGCTGCTTGCAAGGCAAACGCCGCTGTGCTATCTCTCCGGGCCCCTAAATAGTATTTTTATTAAAATTATCTGTAACCTGCAAAACAAAAATATATAAAATAATTTTAGCTGAATTTTTTTTTGTTTTTTGGGTCACACCCAGCAGTGCTCAGGGGTTACTCCTGGCTTCATGCTCAGAAATTGATCTTGGCAGACACAGGGGACCATATGGGGCACCGGGATTCAAACCGATGACCTTTTGCATGAAAGGCAAACGCCTTACCTCCATGCTATCTCCCGGGCCCCATGAGCTGATTTTTTAGTCAAAGGTGATGCCTGGATTAATGGCTACAATGAACACGCTTTGCAATGCACAGCTTTTCAAAGCAGGCTTTGAAGCAGGACACAGCAACTCTCAGCTCCAGAGACATA
>PVKC010028574.1:0-15407 GCA_004027635.1 Crocidura indochinensis
GGGTTCTACTCTTTTTCTCTTATGTTTTTTAATTTCCAGTTGGTGTGTGTTATAAGAGAGGCAGTCTTATATGGCAAATATAGTCCAAACCCTATATTTTAACAGGAAAAGAGAGGTCATCTTATATGCCCAGTCCTCTTATACATTGGAAAATATGGTATTATCTTTTCATGGTTTTTTGTTTGTTTTTGGTTTGGGGACCACACCCAGCAGTGCTGTATGCTCAGAAATCACTCCTGGCAGGCTCAGGGAACCATATGTGATGCCAGGAATTGAACTTGCTCCATTCTGGGTCAGCTGTGTTCAAGACAAATGCCTTACTGCTGTGCTATTTCTCCAGTTCCCCATTTTTTAGTTTTAAAAAGGAAAAAAATTTATATTAGTCTTGGAGAGATAGTACAGTGAACAGGGCACTTGCCTGGCATGCCTCAATGTGTGTTCAATCCCCAGCACTCCTCCATATGGTCTGCTAGGAGTGATCTCTGAGTGCCAGGAATAATAAATATTATCAGGTGTGTATCAGACACCAAAAAATATATATGATACTACTGGGCTGACTCCATCTAAAAAATAATGTTTATATCAGATCAAAACTTTTAACCGGGGCCCAGGAGATAGCATGGAGGTAAGGTGTTTGCCTTTCATGTAAAATTTTGGTCATCGGTTCGAATCCCGGTGCCCCATATGATCCCCCGTGCTTGCCAGGAGCAATTTCTGAGCATGGAGCCAGGAGTAACCCCTGAGTGCTGCCGGGTGTGACCCCCCCAAAACAAAACAAAACAAAAAAAAAACTTTTAACCACTGTCATTGAACCCTTGCTTCTGTTGCCAATGAAATAGTCCTTTAGCTATAATACATTAAATCACTGAAAATCTCTGGGAAATATGGTAGTAGAGCATCACTCATATGTGGAATACAAATAACTAAAGCAAAAAAGCAAGAAGCAGCAAGCAAACTCTTCGACTCAATGGACATTATGGCTATCATCTTGTGTTGGAATGTCAGAATGTATGTGTTTGCTGTGTTTGGTACTGGAACCACACAAACACACAGCGAAAGCAATCCTTGAATGTTCACAATACTGAAAAGCACTGCTAATAAGTCAAATAAAAAATTAAATAGAAAGAACATCAAAATTTTGTGTGACTAGGCTATACCAGGCATCATTGGCTATTAAAAAATTGAAAACCACTGGGCTATAGACATAATATAGTTAATTCAGAAGGTAAATCTAGACCTACCCAGTGATTTTTGGTTAACCATGTCCTTGGGTTCAGTACAAGAACTTGAGAATTCGATCCTGCTTAGTCTTTTTGTTTTTGTTTTTGGGCCACACCCATTTGCTCAGGGGTTAATCCTGGCTGTGAGCTCAGAAATCGCTCCTGACTTGGGGAAACCATATGGGACGCCAGGGGATCAAACTGTGGTCCGTCCTAAGCTAGCACTTGCAAGGCAAACACCTTACCTCTAGTGCCACCTTCCCGGCCTCCTTTTTTTTTTTCCTGTTTATATACTCCTTTTCTTTTTCTTTTTTTCTTTTTTCTTTTTTTATTATCTTTATTTAAACACCATGATTACAAATATAATTGTAGTTGCATGATTGCAGTCATGTAAAGAACACCCCCTTCACCAGTGCAGGATTCCCACCACCAATTTCCCAGATCTACCTACTCCACAACCCACCCACACCTGTACTCGAGACAGGCTTTCTTTTTCCCTCATTCATTAACATTGCTATGATAGTTTTCAGTGTAGTTGTTTCTCTAACCGCACTTATCACTCTATATGGTGGGCTTGATGTCATGGGCTGCACTTACATGGGAAGTTGGGGGGAAATAAGGGTTGGGACTGAGACAGTAAAATCTTAGAAATGAGCTTTGTAGGGCAGTATCAAGGTCACAATACAAAGGAGAAAAAAATTCCAGTGACTGTCCCAACATAAACCAGTGCTAGAACGGACCACCCTCCTCCCAAAGCCCATTCCAATTAGTGTAGATAGAGGTAGGGGGAAAGCCTGTTGACCCCTATAGAGTCCACCTAGACCAGAGCCCAGGGAAGGCCTGAAGTGCAGGGGAAAACAAGGGGGATGGGTTGGGGCCTGCCAAGCATTCCGGCACTCCCCAGGCTAGGGAGGAGGGCTCCGGTATGGGGCCTCCCCAAACCCTATACCTGGCAAGAGCTGGTCTCCAGAATCAAAGAGGAAACCAGAAGCCAGATGTCTGCCCGCCCTCCTCCCCATGCACCTCCCCCCTGGAGTACGGAGGGAGGGGGACGTCCGAGGACCAATAAGAGTCTGCCTGAACCCACTTCTGGCTATCTGAGCTGGCACCCAGGGAAGGCCTGGAGTCAGGGGAAAAAGACAAGGACGGCTGGGAGCCTGCTAGGCCCCCAGCACTCCCCAGGCTAGGGAGATGGGCTCTGGTATGGGGCCTACCTTCCCGGCCTCCTAAATAAATTTTTTTTTGGTTTTTGGCCCACACCCGGTGATGCGCAGGGGTTACTTCTGGCTATGTGCTCAGAAGTCACTCCTGGGTTGGGGGACCATATGGGACGCTGGGGGATCGAACCACTGTCCATCCTATGCTAGCGCTGGCAAGGCAGACACCTTTCCTCTAGCGCCACCACGCCAGCCCCAGATCCTGCTTAGTCTCAACCAGATCCAGGGGAACTCCAGCTCAGGGGTGGGACAGCATTCTCAGGAATCAAACCTGAACCTGGCATGTTCAAGTAATATATCCAACTCCTGTGTTATATCATTGTTTACAAGAGTTTGCTTTTTTTCTTTTTCTTTTTTTGAAGAGTCTCTCCCAGTTATGCTTAGGGTATATTCCTAACTCTGTGCTCAAGGATCACTTCTGGCAATTAATGAAGACAAGATGTGGTGTTGGGAATAGTGCTGAGTTTGGTTGAGTACAAAGTAAGTACCCTTAATCTCTCTTCTCTCTCTATCATCCTTAGGAATGAACTCTTATCTGCTAGATGAATCAGAATAAGCTTCCAAATGATGATCTAAATTTCATTTAATGAACCAACATTATTTTAACCTTTAAAGACAGAAATGAAGGGTAGGCAGAGGAATTCGTGATATGAATTGAAGAAGAAAGAAAATACTTTGACTAAAGGAAACACTGAAAGCAAAACAATACTCTGAAAACTGTATTCTCTGTGGCTAAAAGAATGACTCCAAGGAGTCTCTAGTTGAAAGCAGATAAATCATATCTAAAGAATAGGTTTCAATATCGCATCATCCAATGATGAGGACATTCAGTTAATAGAGGGTCTCAGCCAAGGTTGTGATACCCTTGAGGAAAATGAGGCTGGATGCCAGGACATAGCACAAGGATTGGAACATGTATCTTTTATATGCAAGGTCTCAAGTTTGATCTCTGGTACTGCATACCTGCCCTTTAAATTCATTGGGTTGACTTTTCCTCAGCACCTCTGGACCCAAGCAGCATCTCATTGGCTGTGTGCAAACATTGAACAGCCTGGCTCATTGGGCTGCATTATTGCTTGGGAGATTTGTCTCCCTAAAGAAGAGCATGGTGAGTATGGTTCCATTTTTGAACTGGGTGACTTTAAAGCTGGCTTCATTGCTTTCTTAATTTGTAATGAATGATAAAAATAAATAAATAAATGAAATAAGTGGTCATTATTATGATTACAGGAAATAACTGTATAGTGGTGACACAAGGCTAGAGAAATTGCAGTGTATACCTATGTACCCATATATTTCCACAGTAGCTTGTTCTGCTCTATGTAATGTACTTGGTATAACAACTTTTGATTTTTCTGATTATCTGCCTATATATATACTATCACCAGGAACAGAACTCATTAAAGGTCAGAATTTTTTTCCCTTTATTTAAGCACCATGGTTATATATATGATTATAATTGGGTTTCAGTCACAAAAAGAACAACTCCTTCACCAGTGCAACTTTCACACCACCAATGTCCCGCATCTCCCTCCATCCCCATCCCCTACCTGTATTTGAGACATGCATTCTACTTATCTCACTCATTAACATTATCATGATAATTAGTGTAGTCATCTCTCTAACCAAACTCACCACTCTATGTGCTGAGCTTCACATCAAGAGCCAATCCTTCCAGCCCTCATCTCTGTTGTTTCTGAGCATTATTACAATGATGTCTTTTGTTTATTGTAAACCCCTTAGACAAGTGAAACTATTCTGTGTCTATCTCTCTCCCTCTAACTTATTTCACTCAGCATAATAGATTCCATTCATGTATATAGAAAAATTTCATGACTTTATTTCTCCTGACAGCTGCATAATATTCCATTCGTATATATACCATGTTTTTCTTTAGCCATTCATCTGTTGAAGGACATCTTGATTGTTTCCAGAGTCTGGCTGTTGAAAATAGTGCTGCAATGAATATAGGTGTAAGGAAGGAATTTTTGTTTTGTGTTTTGTGTTCCTAGGGTATATTCCTAGGAGTGGTTAGCTGGATCATATAGGAGCTCAATTTCCAGTCTTTTGAGGAATCTCCATATTATTTTCCATAAAGGCTGGAGTAGATGGCATTTCCACCAGCAGTGAATGAGAGTTCCTTTCTCTCCACATCCCTGCCAGCACTGATTGCTCTTGTTCTTTGTGATGTGTGCCAGTCTCTGTGGTGTGAGGTGGTACTTCATTGTTATTTGATTTGCATTTCCCTGGTGATTAGAGCATTTCTTTATGTGCCTTTTGGCCATTTGTATTTCTTCTTTGAGGAATTGTCTATTAATTTCTTCTCCCCATTTTTTGATGGGGTTAGATTTTTTCTCTTGTTAAGTTGTCAGTACCTTGTTATTTTTTTATGGTATATTGGTTATTGGGTGAATAGTTTCTCCTATTCTGTGGGTGGCTTTTGTATCCTAGGCACTATTTCCTTTGAGGTGCAGAAGCTTCTCAGCTTAATATAGTCCCATCTGCTTATCTCTGGTTCCTCTTGTTTGGAGAATGCTGTTTCCTCCTTGACGATACCTTTAGTCTCAATATCATGGAGTGTTTTACCTATGTTTTCTTCTATATACCTTATGGTTTGGGGTCTGATATCAAGGTCTTTAATCCATTTGGATTTGACCTTTGTGCATGGTGTTAGCTGGGGGTCTGAGTTTCCTTTTTGCGGGGGGGGGGGGGGGGAATCACACCCGGCAGCACTCAGGGGTTACGCCTGGCTCTACGCTCAGAAATCACTCCCGGCAGGCTTGAGGGACCATATGGGATGCCAGGATTCGAACCACCATCCTTTTGCATGCAAGACAAACACCTTACCTCCATGATATCTCTCTGGCCCCTGAGTTCGCTTTTTTGCAAGTAGCTAACCAATTGTACCAACACCACTTGTTGAAGAAGCTTTCCTTGCTCCATTTAGGATTTCTTTACCCACTGGTTGTTCAGTAGTGAACTGTTTAATTTCCAGGTTTTGAAGTATTTCTTCTGTGTCCCTTTGTAGTTCATTTCTTCCATTTCTCTTTTTCAGAGCTAATATATTTTTGTTGGGTTTCAGTCTGGTTGACCTATGAAGGGTTGATAAGGTGGTGTTGAGGTTTCCCACTATTATTGTGTTGCAAATCCATGGCAGGAGACTGGCACCACTGTGGGTGGGAACAGCCTACCTTGATGGGACTAAGTTTGCTGAGTTCTTCCTCTGCAGCCTTAAGCATGAAGCCAGGAAGTCAATTATAGAGGAATTCAGAGAACCTTTATAAGCCCCTGGCAGGAGACTTGCACCAACCTTTGTGGATAGGGACAGTAGTCCTGTACTCCTTGCTCGATTCAAATTTTCTGGGGTCTTACTCTGCAGCCTCAAGTTGGAAATCAGGAGGCCCTGAAGGTCAGGATTTTATGTTCTTCAGGTTGTCTCCAGAATTTAGCAGTAGGTGCTCATAAAACTTCCGTTGTAAGAAAGCAGATTCTGATAATAACAACTGGGCTTTAGGTATTATATTCTAAATTATTCTGAAAGAATTTTGATAAAGGGAATAAAGTAACATACATCAAGTAGACCAATGTGAAGAATGAGTGATAGAATCTATGCAGTTGGCCCAGGTTCCATACTCAGTTTGATCACTTGCCTAAGTAACATGGATTTATGGTCACCTGAGCTTGCCAGGAGGGATCCCTAAGTACAAAGCCAGAAGAATGTCCTCAGCACTACTGGATGTGGCCAAAACATCAAAACCAAAGCAAAGAAACATACATACAAACAAACAAATAAAAGAAGTCCAATGTGGAGGGACAAATGGAGGAAGGAAAGGAATGGGAACAGAGATACTTGGGGACTTTAGTGAAGATATGGGTGTTGAATACCTTATGAAACTCAAAGATCCACATCTTCTTAACTCTATTTTGATGATGATGTAATAAAAATTTTTAAAGAAGCCCAATGGAACTGTTCTTATAATTGCAAGAAGAAAAAAGACAAAAAATGAAGACCAAAGAAAGGAATGAGAGAAACTAATGTGATAGTTCAGAAAGTAAATAATGTAATTTAAATGGTTTAATGCATAGTCAATCAATTAAGATGTTATGAAGGCAGTAAAACTGACAAAGTCTCATAGCAACATGAAGAAATGTAGTTATACTGAATTGTTTAGGTAAAAAATAGTGAATAAGTTAGTTAACTAAGTGATGACTATATTTCCATAAAACCTAAATAAATGCTCACAAATCAGGTTTTGTAAAGATTATAGACATTTAAAAACAAGTTATTATTATTAATTTTTTTTGTCTTTTGGACCACACCTAGTGGTACTCCAGGGCTACTCCTAGCTATGCACTCAAAAATTGCTCCTGGCTTGGGGACTATATGGGACGCTGGGGGATCAAACCATAGTTCATCCTAGGTTAGCATGTGCAAGGTAAACACCCTAGTGTAAGTACCATCACTTCAGCCCCTGAAAACAGGTTATTTTATTGCAGTGAAAACATTATGTTTTTTTTTAAGTATTTTGCTCTAGTATTGCTACAATATTTTGTCTGTGTGTAAAGTGAAATGATGTGCTTTAAGTCAACTTCAGAATTCACAGGTTTCCAGAGAATAATCTCAAGGTTCCTTCCAGTCCAAACACCTGATATTTCTCACTTCTATTTTACACCCTCAGACTTCCTGAACAACTCAGATGTGATTGCTTGGTGTGTGAATTCTATGCTGTCAAAACCCAGAAAAAAATAGACTTGTAATAGGGCAGAATCAATGTAAGTTGATAGAGTTGCTCTCTAAATTTAACCTGCTTTCTGAAGCATTTACTGAGGAACTGCTCTCTGTCCATCACTTGCCTAACTAACAAGGATTTAATTCATAGGAGGCCATAGTTCTTGCCTTGAAAATAATTCAAAACCTAATAGGAAGAGGAAACAGTCATAACCAATAGGTAGAACATGCATGACATACTTCAGAATAGTTGAGGACGGTAATTAGAGCATATTGGGACAGACAAAGTAAACTTCATTTTGGCTGAAATCAAGCAGAGTTTATTATAAGGATGCTTGGAATTGTCAAGCCTGATCCTTCAAGATTCAAGCCCTGGGGCCAGAGCAGTGGTGCAAGTGGTAAGGCATCTATCTGCCTTGCCTGCACTGGCCTACAATGGACCACAGTTCTATTCCCTGGAGTCCCTTATGGTCCACCAAGCCAGGAGCTATTTCTGAGCGCATAGCCAGGAGTAACCCCTGAGCGTCACTGAGTGTGGCCCAAAAACTAAAAAAAAAAAAAAAAGATTCAATCCCAATTCCTAGAAGTGATATATTAGGAACCAGAGTAGAACCCTACTATACTGTCTCTCCTCTCCTATCTTCTCTCCTCTCCTCTTCTCTTCTCTCCTCTCTTCTCCTCTCCTCTCTTCTTTCCTCTTTTCTCTCTTCTCCACTCCTCTCCTCTTCCCTCCTCTCTTCTCCTCCTCTTTTCTCCACTTCTTTCCCCTCCCCTCCTCTCTTCTCCTCCTCCCTTCTGTCTCCTCCCTTCTCCTCTCCTCTCCTCTCCTCTCTTCTCCTCTTCACTCTCACTCCTGGTCTTATTTATTCTGCTAACAAATAGAATCCTCTTGGCACTTGACTTCATTCTCTCTCTCCAGATCAATCCTGTTGCTTTGCTTTTACATGTGTCATCCTTGCTTGCCTTGAAATTGCTGAGCTCCAGTCTCTCTACATGATCTTCAGAATCAACACAGCTAATTCCAAATTTCTGAGAAAGACAGTAATGAGTAGATTGAGCCAGGCATAATAGTGGCCAAAAAAATCTGCACACTCATCTCAGCAAGGACCCTTGGAATAGCCAGAAAGGGAGAAATATGATAGGCATAATGAAAAACTTATCCTGTCTGTGGGAAAAGTAAGAGCGTCTTTCTGACCAGGGAGCTGTGCCTATGAAGGAGGTTTTTGAATTGAGTGTATAGGATCAGTATAGAATAAAATTTATTAAATAAGAGGTCGTATTGCTGTACTTGATTGGATGATAGAATGTTGGTTAAACTGGGCCTCAGTCTAGCACATAATTGATCCAGGGCATCACATATCATCCCCTCAGCCCAGAGAGATCCCCAAGCACAGAGTTAGTAGTAAATCCTGAGCACCACTGGGTGTTTTTCTTATGCCCCACTTCCCCTCAACTTCAGATCTTTGGTATTATCATGCTTGTTTTCACAGACAAATTTGGTGGCCACTCATTTACTTCAGCAAATGTCCCTCTTATTCATCACCAACTCCACTCTCTGAAGATTAGAGCTACTGGAAATGATCTGATTTCTTAGAGAAATTTGAGAGTTTAAGCTATAGTCTAAACTTTTGCTACTTCCTGCATTCCAAGTACACACACACACACACACACAAACACACTCATACACATACTCCAAGCACTCTCACAGAATAATGCAGAGCATTTTTGCCTTCTTATATTTATTTTATTTGTTTTTGCATAATATATGGACAAATTTACCACTCCATCAGTGTAAGAGAATCATAGTTCCCACCAATATTATATTCTATATATGTGTGACTATGACTCATTTATAGATATAGCTAATGTATGCATTTATGTTGTAAATAATTTTTGTTCTGTTTCAGGAGAGGTACTTGAGAAGTATTCCCAGCTCTACACTTGGCAGATCACTCCCAGCTATTCTTGAAGGTCATGTGGTGCTGGAGATTACTTTAATCCTTGAAGCTATCTCCCAGACCCAAGTTATTTTTCCTGATCTAAAAATGTACCCTTTCTAAGCTGAGGCAATAGTAGGATGATGAGGTACTAGCTTTGCACCCAGCTGAGCTGGGTTGTATTTCTGACATCCTCCATGGTCTCCCACGCTCCACCAGGAATGATCCGTAAGCAGAGTAGAGAGTAAACCCTGAGCTGGCTGTGATCCAAATACTAATAAATGAACACACAAATAAAAGAACATTTTCCTGCCTTTCCTGCCTTTTGTTGTTTCCATGGCTAGGAGACGGGGTGTCACACATTTGAGTTGTGATGCTCACACACATGTTCACAGAGTTCACTGATATGTTGCTTTTAGACTCGGTGCTGGCTAGGGGTTGTGTACTTTTGTTGGGTTGTACCTCCCTGGTTGTTGTACACAGAGATGACATACTTTGTGGGGCTCCAAACAGCAGAGCTACCAGAGCTTGCTCTATGTATGCAGGTGGCACCATGAGTCCAACTTTCCACTTCATGTTTGCCTGGCTAGTGCAGATGAGCCACCCTGTGCCATCATAATCCCACCATTCTAAAAAAGTATTTTTCCTTTTTAAAAGGGAAATGTGAGTTTACAGACTCTGATATTGTTTCTCACATGGCAACCCTATGGTGTCCTACAGACCACGATCAGCTGTCTTCCATGTTCCCCATCTCTCAACATTTGGGAGCATCATTGCAGTACAACCCGCTTCATTCACAAAATAAACTCCTCATTATATGTCTTCAAATACATGCTATTTTTTTTTTTACCATTTAAAAAATGTAAACACCGGGCCTGGTGAGATAGCTAGCAGCGTTAGCCTTGCAAGCAGCCGATTCAGGACCAAAGGTGGTTGGTTTGAATCCTGGTGTCCCATATGGCCCCCCGTGCCTGCCAGGAGCTATTTCTGAGCAGACAGCCAGGAGTAACCCCTAAGCTCCGCTAGGTGTGGCCCAAAATCCCCCCCCCCAAATGTAAGCACCATGGTTACACGGTTGTTCATAATACCTTTTTTAAACAGATAAAGTTGTTCATGATTGAGTTTCAAACAATGAACAACCTTCACCAGTGCACATTTCCCGCCACCAATGTCAACAGTTTTTGTTTTTGTTTTTTGGCCACACCTGGCAGCATTCAGGGGTTACTCCTGGCTCTGCTCAGAAATTGCTCCTGGCAGGCATGAGGGACCATATGAAATGCTGGAATTCGAACCACCATTGGTCCTGGGTTGGCTGCTTGCAAGGCCCTACAACTGTGCTATCTCTCTGGCCTTCTCTCTCTTTTTTAATTTAAAAAAATTTTTTACAAGTTTTTCATAGTTGTATTTCAGTAACATAGTGACAGTGAATTAGGACTGTTCCTACCACGAGTGTTTTCCTCCCTCCATCATAGTTCCAAGCATGCATCTTGTACCTCCACCTTAGATCCCTAGACTGCTAACATAGCAGGTCCATTTTGTGCATAGCTTTTTATAGTTTGGGTCTCTTGATTCTACTGTTGTTGACATTGGTTTGGATATTTAGGGCTGACCTTTTTTTTGTTTGGTTTTTGGGCCACACCTAGTGGTGCTCAGAGGTTACTCCTGGCTGTTTGCTCAGAAATAACCCCTGGCAGGCACAGGGAACCATATGGGACACAGGGATTCGAACCAACTACCTTAGGTCCTGGATCGGCTGCTTGCAAGGCAAACGTTGCTGTGCTATCTCTCCAGCCCCGGGGCTGACCATTTTTAATTCCATTCTATACTTCTGGGACTGTTTGGCCCCTGGATCCCATTTACCTTTTTTTTTTTCTCCATTTTCTCAGTTTGTAGGGAGACACATAAATGGGAGGCAGAACCAAATGATTCATGTTCTATGGTTCTGTAAAAAAAAAAGTCTGGGGCCCCTGTCTTATAGCTAAAAATATAAATAAGATTGAAAGAAAGGAAAAGAAAAATGAGGGGGGGGTTAGATGTGGCAAGCATATTTTTGTTGTTTGTTTCCTTCTCTCTTTGCATAGGTGCAGTAAACATTGGGGGAAATTAGAGAGAAAGGAGTTTTTGACCTAAGAGATATAGGTGTCTCTACCCTTGAAACACATTGTCATGAGACTGACTATAGGTTCCGGGTATGTTAGTTGTCAAACCCAAAGGTCTTTCTTTATGGTCCCAGGAAAGGCTCTGCTCATTCTTGGTTTTCAGAGTCATTCTTCTGTAATTAAAGATCTTGGTTTTTGCACAGATTCTAGGGCAAAGTCTAGGATAAAGTCTTTCTTTGTAGTCCAGGAAAAGTTCTGCTTATTCAAGTTTGTTGTAGTCAGTCCTCTTTAATTAGTGATCTTGGATTTTGCACATATCCTATGATGGAGAGTCTTCTGATTTCATCTCACTGTTAGGTGGTAAGATAGGGCAAACTGTCCTTAGAGTTGTTGCTACTTCCTTGTCATCAGGGTGTCACATGAATCTACCCTGGTACAAGTTGGTGCCAGAGCAGTATTAAGGTCTTCTTCAGGGAGAGTTTGATTCCTGGTGCTGGTACAGGGAACTGTACCAGTTCTTCTAAGATCCAAAGGCAGTTGATGGCCAATCACATTAGGTCTAAGTCAGGTCCCCATGATGATTGTTCAGGGTGGAAGGCACTCCTGCATTATAAAGTTCATGAGTTCTTACCCCTATTAGATAAGAACTTCTTTCTATATATAAAATTCCCCCATTTTAGTGTGCCTATGCAGAAAGAAAGTGAAAAAGAAAAATAAACAAATATTATGTCAGATTATATTATTATTGCATTTAGAGGTAAAAATAGCGAGCTATACAATCTCTGTGGTCTGGGTTTTACCTGAGCTCTTATCCCAAGCAA
Source organism: Crocidura indochinensis (assembly GCA_004027635.1). NCBI lineage: Eukaryota > Metazoa > Chordata > Mammalia > Eulipotyphla > Soricidae > Crocidura > Crocidura indochinensis. The sequence continues at coordinate 12,024 of PVKC010028574.1, forward strand.
GAATTTCTACTAGAATTCTTAGTAAGCAGAACCAAAACAGCTCCCCTGCCTGAAAAAAAAGAAAGAAAAAAAGAAAAAGGGGGGAATATGGGGAATTACCTCTACATATGGAAATAAACACTAAGAGTTATAAATATTAAGGAAGTAAATATACAAAGAAAAAATATTTTTTTTCAATGAGTCTTTTGAGATATCCTGAAGGGGGAATAAGGTTCAGGGCACATTTTCATCTCACACATGGTCTTGTGGAATCTAAAAACTAGTTTGCAGTAGTCAGGTCCTCAAGTAGTGTCCTCAAGCTGGGGTCCCTCTGGAACTGAATCTAGTAGTAGGCCATAGTCCGCATGGTCTCTTTCTGTTTCTCTCTTCCTTCCCCCACTTTTAGACACTTTGGTTTGCAGTACAGTGCAAATTTCCCTCCACCAATGACCCCAGTTTCCCTCCATCCCAACGTACCCTGCATGCCTCTGAGGCAGGCACTTTACTTCTCTCCCTCTCTCTCTCTGTCTTTCTCTCCCCTCCTGTTGACACTGTGGATCGCACTATTGTTGTAGAATAACAGCCCTGGATGGGGCTGAATGGTGATGGGATGGATGGAGAGACCTTTCTCCTACATCTTGGACCAAGCGTCTGCAACCCCCTTTGGCCTGCGGGTCTGAGGGTTCAAGGTGGTGGTGAGGAAGACACATCAGTCACGTTTCAGGAGACATCAGCTTTATTCAAGGCCCTAGCCAACAGGTTTTCTCATAACCTTTTACGCTGAATATCATCAGCCCTGGATCCAGTCTCTCGGCCATCTCCTCTCTTGCTCCTCCTTCCTTGCTGCATCTCTCCCAACCTTTCTTCCAAATCTCCCTCCTGTCCCTGAAGCAAACCTTTTTGTTAGCTACCAAAGACATCTTCCAGAAGTGGGCTGCCTCGTACTAGCAGGTAAGGCTACAAAGGAAGAATGAGGGATGGGGTGACAATTGTTAATGAAGGGTTGCCATGCATGCCACTTTATCTCATTTCAGCACCCAGTTCTTGTCCACGGTGATCAGTTCAGACTATTTTTGTCATAGTATACCCCTCTCTACTCTAACTCCACTCACAACCCTTTGTGGATACCAGTAGTATATACCCCCAACTTTCCAAGCTCCTTTTTACTGTTACTCTACTTTTGCTAGATCTTTAGAGCAGATTTCCTAAATCCACATAAATCTTTTCTATTAGTTTTGCTGGCAATAGCAATCCTTTTATTTTCCTTCTCCAATATGCTAGCTAATTTTGCTTTTCCATTGCCACTTTGCTAATCTACAGGATGTGATTATGTCTCTGCCAAACTTCTTAGACATCCTCCCCCTCCCATAGATAGATATTTGAAGGTTCCTTGTCTGCCCTTCTATACAGAAGTGTGTGCATTCCTTCAGCCCCCCCTCTCTCTGTCTCTCTCTCTCTCTCTCTTGCTCGCTCGCTCTCTCTCTAAGTCCTAGCTATGACTTTTCACCCCCTCCTTCCCTGCCTAGCCAATTCCTCTGACAGTTGCCTCAAACAACAGAATTCAAGTGTGGCTCTCCTTAAGGAATTGATTCAAAGGGTTTTAAAGACACAGAAAATAACAAGAGTCTAGGGAACCAAGATTAGAATACAGACAGACACAGGGAGGACCAAGAGCAAGAACCACAGACATTCTTATTTTAAAACAGAAGCCAACATTTATGATTACTTCTATTGCAACCTCCACCTCGAACAAGAGGTTTTATACCTTCCCACCCCTTTCTTTACCTCCAGAACCAGAGTGACTGCTTTGAGATGTAGTCTCATGCTTTGGTCTCATACTTGTGTCTTGCTTTCAGAGACCAAGGACATAGAAATTCTGGCCTCTCTGACTTAAGAATACAATATTCTTAATTATAATACAATACTATATAATACAATATTATCTTAAGAGTACAATATTCTTGAGAGCACAATGTTTTTTAAGAAAAAACAGGGAAAAAAAGAAAAAGAAAAAAGAAAAAAACAAAAACAAAAAAAATTTTAAGGTAGATCTGGGGAAATAAGATGGGGTTAAAATTATGCCTGGCATATTTCTGTCCCTGGTTTGATCACTGGCACCATGTGGTTCCTCAGACATCACCAGGTTCAGCCCTGAGGGTATCCAGCCTTCCAGAATGGTGCTTGATTCCCTTATACCTCAGGGCCTGAGAAGCACTTCATCATGGCCCTTCTATTGGCCAGAAATTGCTGAAATGGGCTCCATATACTCCAAAAACGATGCAGAAAGAAGAAAGTCAGACCTACCCATAATTCTATAATTAGTGAATATATATGTGTTCATGTGGCATAGGTATAGAGTCCAGGGCCTCACTCTGCATTGGTTCTGTCCATCTCTCACCCCTACTTAATCTAGCGATATGCATTAATTATAAAATTATGGATGAGGTTGGCTTTCTTCTATGCTTCTCATCTATAAGTCACCTCTCAAAGTTCCAGAATGCATTGTCCTCCTAGACCTTTTGCTTGGTTTTTGCAGGACTCAGCTCTGCCACTCAGGACATTTCCAAAATGCCTTACTCATTGCAAGCAAGTTTCTTTGAGTTCTAGTATTCCTAGCAAAGAAAGCAACCCACTGACTTTGCCTGGCTTTTTGTTTATCCTGTCATTTCATCCTCTTGCTTCATGCAGTTGTTTGCTTTGAATAGCACTCCACTACCTAAGATCCAGAGCTCTCCTCTCCTTCAGCCACTCTGGTGGTATAATTTCCTCTCTGAAGTGCTGCTGAAGCATGAGCATTATCAGAGAATTCTGAGGTTGTGGAGTGGTGAGGGGTCTAGGGAATCATTTCCTCCCTTCCCTTGCCTTCAAATAGGACTACACCCACACAAGGGATCCAAAAAATGCAGCACAGAAAACTAGCACAGGAAGTACTTTGCTTTTTACCAGACAGCAGGGAACGTAGAAAGGCCCCAGGGTGGGCACAAAACATTTAATCATAGCTCTGTTGGGGTTGTGATTGTGGCTCAAGTGGATTGTGGCTCAAGTAGTGGAGCATGTAGCTTGCATATGTTCTGTCCATCTCTGTTCTTGACACTGCTTATCCTTTAACCTAGCACCTCAGGTGTGGCCCTGGTGACAGCCCAACACTGTGCATGGTACCTATTGCTGCATCACTAATCCAAGCACTGAAAAAAGGCCTGCACAGAAAAGCGGAGTGTACTGGGAGTAGCTCTATTCTCCCTGTCTCTAAAAATCCTCGAGTGTTAGGAAGGAAGAAATGGAGGAGGAGGCTTGTGTTTGATCCCCCACGCTGCATGGGCCTCTGAGCACTGCCAGGAGCAATCTCAGAGCACAAAGTTAGGAGTGCTTCCCGAACACTGCTGGGTATGATCCCAAACCTCCTTC
>PVKC010028575.1:0-15395 GCA_004027635.1 Crocidura indochinensis
TTTTTGCACCAAATTGTTTATAAATTTATCCTTATTCTTTTCAATTCTTGGTCTTTATTGAATTCATTAGTCTTCCCTTATAGGTCTATATTTTTTATTTTTTAAAATTATTTTCTATTTTACTTAATCACCATGAAATTACAAAGTAATTCCTAACTGGGTTTCGGGCATATGGGCCAGAGAACAGCAGTAGGGTGTTTGCCTTGCAAACAAACAGTCGATCGAGGATATATGGTTTGAATCCCAGGATTTGAAATTCCTGAGCACAGAGCCAGGAGTAATCCCTGAACACTACTGGGTATGAGTCAAAGGTCAAAAACATTTTTTCTCAAGATGGGAATGGGGGGGGGTGGAGAGGACAAATTTGATGATGGGAATTCCCCTGATTCAATGTTAATATATACCTAAAATATTACTCTGAGAGATATGTAAGTCACTGTGATCAAAATAAAAATTATATATTTAAATTTTTTAATTTATGCCATCTAAGTCATGGAAATAGCACTAAGGCATGCCCTCTAGTCTTAGCTTATTTATAATACTATATTAGGGATATATATGTACTGATTCCATTCTTTCTCTTAGTGTACATCATATACTTTCATAGCAGTGCGCAATCTGAAATCAGAAAGTATAATTAATTGACTATTTGAAACATGCCAAGTAAAACATTAAACTGTGTATTTTGTGTCCCAGCATCTTATTATTTTTCAAGAGACAAACACTCCTTTTTTGGATAGTTCTCATACTCATTCATCTCCATAGTCAATCAGTATTCTAATGATGCTGCCTATTTAAGTATGCATTGCATAAAACATTCAAATCATGTTATTTATAACTTCTGCATTTCCTTCCACATGTTTTCCTGATCTGAGGAATAAAATGTAATCTACACTGAAGAGACAATTATAGATTGGTGAAACAAAGAGACAGAAAATCATGAGGAGGAAATGCTTCAGATCAAAAATGGCAAAAAAGAACATGGGTGACTATATTATTTTATCAATATTAGAATTCAAAATTTTATGGAACTATAAAAGATTCTAAGGAAGCAGGACTATGATAAACTTAATAGGACAGATTTATATTTTTCAATAATCATGTGATGTTTTGAAGTTCAACAGATGATTTATAATGTATGTTCAGCATTAAAGATAGACTGGGTCAGCCATGTGCAAAGCAAATGCTCTATCACTGCATCACCGCTCTGTCCCCAACACACACACACGGGGCCCGGGAGATAGCATGGAGGTAAGGCGTTTGCCTTTCATGCAAAAGGTCATCAGTTCGAATCCCAGTACCCCATATGGTCCCCCATGCCTGCCAGGAGCAATTTCTGAGCATGGAGCCAGGAGTAACCCCTGAGCACTGCCAGGTGTGACCCAAAAAACAAAAAAACCCAAAACAAACCAACACACAGACACACACACATGTATTTATATATGATTATACAGCTGAAATGAACAATTTCTTTTTGCCTAAGTTCAATACAAGGTATCTATAAACAATATTCAAAACTGAAGTAAGAATTTCTGAACTGCCATACAGCGCAGTAGGAAAATCTGGAATGAAGTAATAGAAGATACTAAAATATGAAAGAACATAGAAAGGATAAACATATATGAAAATAAAATATTAAAAAATCTGTAAATATTATTCAGGAGAAAAGAGTCTTTAGATATTGCAAATAGTATCACATAGATAATTTCTTCTACAAAACAAATATATCAAGGGCATATTTAAAAATGATGAACAAAATAACTGATTCACAAAACAATCTTTTATAAATAGAACAAATGAAAGGTTAAATATGAGTTTGACAGCTAAATTTGAACAATTTACTAAGGGAATCGGGGCCTAGATAGAAGGTGCATTGCCTTGCCTGTGATTAACCCAGACTTGAAACCAACTTTCCATATGATCCCCAGAATGCACCAGAAGTAATTAATTCCTGCGTGTTTAATAATTAAGCAAAGTGTATTGCTTTTTTGAGATTTTTACTTTGAGGGGGTTTTTCTATGTGTCTGGGAAGATATTTACTGTAATGTAATCAATGTAATCAATATCATATAAAATATTTTAGCTACCATAAAAACCTTCCATCTTCCAGATAGTCATTTCTCCATTTCACCTCCAACTCTGAAAAACAATTATTTTCATATCTCTAGTCATCTCCTTCTCAGACATTATTCACAGACTGGTTTCTTTGACAAAATAAGGCACACTTAAGTGTACTTTATGAATGTTATGGTTGAAGTGACTATTTTTAACACTGACTAGCAAGTGATTGTTTGACTATCACAGTTTACTTTTCCACTTACCTACTGATGGATAGTTTGGTTGTCTTCAAGTTATAGCACTTGTGAATAGAGATTATGTAAATATCCATGTGCAGGTTTTTATGAATATAAATTTTCAGCTCCTTTATGTAAGTAAACACCAAGGTCATAATCATTGTATCATAAAGTAACAATACATTAGTTTTAAAAGAAACTGGCAATGTTTCAAAATGGCTATACAATTCCCACCAGCAATGAATCAGAGTTTCTCTTGTTCTACCTTCTTGCCAGAAATTGGTATCATCAGCATATCTGTTTTTTTCTCTGGGTGACTGGATTTTAAGGAAAATTTTCCATAAAATATTAAAACTATAGGGACTGGAGTGATAGAACAATGGATAGGGCATTTGCCTTACATGCAGCTGACCTGGAGTTGGATCCCTGGCACCCCATATGGTCCCCCAAATTTTCCATGAATTATTTTTGAGCACAGAACCAGGAATAATACCTGAGTACCCACTAGATGTGACCAAAAACCAATGTATATGATATAATGTATATAATATATAATATATAAGGACCAATTGAAAGTACTTGATGTTATTCCCAAGATCCTGGTTCAAATCCCTAATATCACAAGAGTCATCTCTGAATACAGAGCCACGATATTTTTACTAATATATGGATTAATAACTCTAATTTAAAATTTAGAAAAGAATATTTTACTAAAGGATATGAAAGCTTAAATTTATTATTTTCTAGATAGTTTTGAATTTAAATATTATATTCTTTGTTATTTATTTCCAGTAAGTTTTATCACAGGATTTCCTATCAGACTTATATACATAGTTTTTATGTGTGTATGATATATGTAGTTTTTCGTAGCCACAATGTTGAGTTATGTATCTATTCATCAGTCTAGACTTACAAAAGAGGTAAGATTTATATAGTATAAAAATCCAATTTGAATGAAAAAATTAAAACAAATTAGCAGTTATCTTCTTTTATGGAGCAAAATGGCCTTATAGAAAGTTGCATAGGGAAAATTTTGTGGAAAAGAGCCTAAACTTCAGTTTATCTAGAACTATAGGCAATAAGCTTTATAGGCTATGGTCATCCTTATTGCTATATTGGTGGTACCTCATTGCATTTTTATTTGCTTTTCTGTAGAGTTATACACCTGAGCTCTTTTCACTTGCTGATTTGTCATGTGTACATTTCTATTGATTAAGTAAGTGTTAAGTATTAAGTGTTAATGACCCACTTTTTTCAGATTGTTTCCTTGTGGATTTTTCAGAGTTCTGTATATTTTAAATGAAAGCACTACTTCAGGAATACATCTCCTTATCTGGTTGTACTCAAGTACTTGAGCCCAGTTTACTGAACTTCTTTCATTTGTCATCAGAATCACAAGAGCATTAATGGGGATCAAACACACAGCCTTATACTTGTAAGGCAGGCAATCTGCCACTGAGCCACTTCCTAGGGCCTCCTGGGTGTAACCTCAGCGAATATTTTCTCACTATCTGCATCTTGTCTTACTCTCTTTACATTGTCTTTTGCAAAGCAGAACTTTTAAATTTTAATGAGCTCTAGTTCATCAATTATTTCTTAGATAGATTGTGCCTTTTGTGTTGTATAAAAATCATAAATCAATTTTCATGTGTATGAATCTGACAGAGTTGTCAGAGAGATATTGTCTTGCTCAGTTGGGTAAGAAGTGACACATCAAATCCCTTACCTATGGATAAATGTAGTAAATGTTTTTCTCCTTTATATATTTGTTTTCTCTTTTATCAGTGTTTATCATTTAGCTAAAACAACTGGGACACATTTTATTGGAAAACTATCTATAAAAGAATAGCAGAGTAGGGACCGGAGTGATAGCACAGTGGTAGGGTGCTTGCCTTACATGTAGTCAACCCGGGATGGACCTGGGTTTGATACCCTGGCTCTGAGCATAGAGCCAGGAGAAACCCCCGAGCGCCACCAGGAATGGCTCAAAAACAAAAGAATGGCATCTTTATGTTTATTATAAATCTTTCATTCTTACTTACCTAGCCGGTACATATATTTCATTTTGTTCTGTAATCACCTAATATAATGAAAAGATAATTGTGCTAATAAAATAACTTTCCATGACAGCAAGCAAAGAAGAAAACTACATTTGTATGTAGAGTGAATAGGTCTAGTAGAGATATGGAACTGAATAGATGTGACATATTATCAGAGTAGTATCAGCAACATAACTTGAATACAAACCTTTGTATGGTGTATATGTGATATAGACCAGCAGAACTCCACAACTATTTATTTCTTTTCCACATCATACTATTTTCGTTTGTGGTAGTGTTTGATCCTCTGGGGGCAATAGAATGTCACCTAATCAAAGAGAGTCAATCACCACTACTCAAGCCAATGGAAACAAACTAACTTGTACATTTTTTTATTTTACCAAAAGTAGTTTTCAAATGAAATAAAACACTCTATCTTGTTTTGTCTCTTTGTCTTTCATCTCCCCATTCATTTCCTTCTCCCCACTTAGATTTTATACACTAATAAAAGAAACACACTAGGGAAAGTATATCTGTCTAATATAAAATAGATAAATTTAAAAATACATTTAAAGCTCTGACATAAAAATTGATATTCTTTATTCAGATATCATAAACCTGTATTTTCAACTTAAGTTACTTTTTAATATTCCACACATAAATGGTTTAAGTACAGAATAATATACTTAAAAATATTTTACTTATAGAAACTTACAATGGTTAAGCTTGAGCAGTGGTGCAAGTGGTATGGCACCTACCTTGAGCACAGGACTGCCACATCTTTCCCACATCATACTGTTTTCATTTGTGGTAGTGCTTGATCCTCTAGGGGCAATAGAATGTCACCTAATCAAAGAGAGTCAGTTCCCACTATTCAGGCCAATGGAAACAAGCCAACTTAATTGCCTAGGATAGACCGCAGTGTCGCATATGGTTCCCCAAGCCAGGAGCAATTTTTGAGAGCATAGCTAGGACTAACCCCTGAGCATCATGAGTTTGGCCCAAAAAGAAAAAAAAAAATAGAAGCTTACAGTGGCATGTCTTGTCTCCTTAAAATACTAAAAGAAGGTGAGAAATAACTCCTTTGGGCGAATACATTTTGAGATAAGCATGTTTTGCATGTATGGGATTCGTTTGAAACCTTTGACTACCTGGTCCCTTTAAGTATTACCAGGAATGGGCACATAAGTGAGCAGAGATCCCGGACTACACCTCTAGCACTTCTGTGTGTGAGTCAACAACTGCCTTCCCTCATGACAAAATATGCTATCATTTTACATTAATTTCAATAAAAATTAGGATAAGTATATCATTGTTGATGGTAACAAAATTTAAAAAACTGTTATTTTTACACATTCAGTTTAGTATAATATGAACATAAACATTTTGAAAGCCATTGAAAGAAAGAGATTAAATACCTGTTATTCATGATCTTTAAAAAATACATTAGTGAGATGATGTAAATTATCAAGGACTTTAAATGTATAAATAAAATATACACATATGTGTGTGTCCTAACATGCTCATGATGTAATATGTGCATATTATATTATGTTGCATAAATTTCTAGTGTAATGTAACACTACACCATGAATGTTGTGAAAATAAATGATTTAGTTAAAATAAAATACTAACTTTCTGCATACTAGTGCTGGAGATAGTAAACAGATGAGGCACTTACCTTGTACACAGGCAATCCAGTCCTAGACACCACATATATTTTTTGTTCTACACCTGGATAATGACTGAGCACAATCTTAGAGTAAGACCTGAACACAACTGTGTATGCCACTAAAATATACCTACATACATATATTCATACGAATATATATAAGAAATACTTACATGCTATATTCTTCACTTGGAAAGCCATAATAAAAACATATACATTTAAAAATGTAATATTTTGTCCTACAGGAAAGTATTCTGAATAAATTTAACTAGATATTTTTTAAATTAGTTTTCCTTAGATGTTTCATTTCCTATGTTATATTATGTACAATAGATTCTAGAAAAAAATAGTGCTTGGGTTGTTGCATAGAATGTAATCTTTCCACTATATCAAATTGGTTTATTATCTTATAATAGAAAAATATGCATAATAAAAATGACTGACCCCACATTAATGACCTCAAGAGTTTGTAATAATTTGGGAGAAAAAATATCTTATTAATATAGGTGCCATTGTAATAGCATTAAGTCAGATTTATGAATAACATTTTAAATTAATAAAGTTACAGGAAAATTAATTATGTCTGGAGAAGAAACATTGTAGTATTGCATTAAGTAAAGAATATCCTCAAATTTTTGAGATTTAAATATCTCTAAGAAATATTATTAATTTATTAATAAAAATTTATTGTGAGCTGAGAGACATAATAGTGATAGTACTTAGAGTTTACATATGGCTTTCTTGGAGATTAGCCTGTTTTGAATCCTTAACATTTATGTGCTCTCCAGGAAGAAATTTCTGAGCATAGAACCAAGAGTAAAACTAGGAGTACTACTAGTGTGAACCTAAAACAAACAAATATTTTTGAGAATATAGTGTATTATAGTAACACGCTTATTTTTATTAAATTCAACCCTATCCAAATATCTAGGTATAATTAAAATTGCAATAGAAAACTTTGGATTTTGATATTAAAAATAAATGTTTCCAAAACCCAGTTCTGTTTCTTTTTCTTTTCTTTTTTTTTGTTTTTTGTTTTTTGTTTTTGGATCACACCCAGCAGTGATCGGGGATTACTCCTAGCTCCATGCTCAGAAATTGCTCCAGACAGGCAAGGGGGATCATATGGGGCACCGGGATTCTAACCGATCACCTTTTGCATGAAAGGCAAACACCTTACCTCCATGCTATCTCCCGGGCCCCCAGTTCTGTTTCTTAAGCAGTGCACTTTATAATTCAGTTCCGATTTAATCATAATAATGACAATGTGACAGAGTTTGTCAAGTATTATAGAGAATAGTTATGAAGTCTTAAACACAGTACCTGATTTATTAGCAGTGTTATTAAACCATGTATTTTTTTACCAATATCAGTATAATCAACTTAATTCCCGGTGCCCCATATGGTCCCCCCTGACTGCCAGGAGCAATTTCTGAGCATGGAGCCAGGAGTAACCCCTGAGCACTGCCGGGTGTGACCCAAAAACCAAAAAAAGAAAAAAAAAAAAGAAATGGCAATGGAATAAAAGTAAAATTTAAAAGTTAAATCAAATGGAAAAAGTGCTAGGTTACTTAAAGTGGAAGGAATTGCCAAAGCAGGGTTCAAGTTTGAACAATTTAGCAGAATACTGTTGTAGTTATCTTTCCCTTTCATTTTCTATTTTTCTTCATATCTCTAATGAACTTGTATATGATTTATCTATGAAACAAATTACTCCAAAACATAATGAGTCATGATCACCTTTGCTACATGAAAGATGTTCTGTATGTTTGGAATTCTGGAGTGGACTAATTAAAAAATTTTGCCTCATGTTATTCAAATAGTTAGACCCAACTGGGACTGGTTAAGACTTAGTAAGTATTTAGTGCATAAGAATGGTGAGTTGAATTTGATCTAACTTCAGTTCATATCAGTATCCCTTCAAATCTTGTATCTCTTCATCCAGAGTCGCTATGTTTTTTTAGGATTAATCAAGAGTAAGAAATGCAGAAAGTAGCCTTATGATCTAGTCTCAGAAGCATACAGAACCAGTTTTGCAATATATCTTGTTGGTTACATATTAATTATGACAATTTGAAATCAAAAGGTGAGGATCAATGTAAACCTTTTGAAGTCTGACTGAACCACTTTATTCTCTAAGACTGCAGTGGGGTTTATTCATTCCAAATGGCTATTGGCAGCTGACTAGTACTTGAAGTCAATTTTGCCATCTAGTGAACAAAATAGAATTCAACATCTCAATAAACATTAAATATATAATCATGGAATGTTTCTATGTCTGACTGGCCCAGTTTTGCATTATGCTTCCTTTTTTGTAGTAAGATATTAGGATTTGTTAATCCTGAAATTATTTCTGACCTTAAGGTAACAGGTAGAGTATTATGAGCAGAATTCTATAATGAGTTTTCATAAAATGAGGTAGTAATCTTAAAAATGAGGTAGTAAAGGAGAGCAATGACTACTCTGTTTTTAGGGAAATTGGTCAAAAGGAAATAAAATCATATGAAGTATAATCGTGCCAATATCTATGGTGAGAGTTGTATGGGAAGAATTTTACTAGATTCAAAAGAATTGGAAGTCAACAGTGATTACTTTAGAAAATGGCAATGCAGGAAAATTCTGTAATAATTTGTATGAGATATTGTAGCTCTTTTAAGTTTCTTATAAGTGATAATTTTAATCACTTTAATTACCAATGTCTGAATTATTTTATTTCTTCAGTGAAATATTTTATTAGTGTTTAGTTTAATTACATTCCTTCAGAATATGCATCTAAAATTTATTCATTACTATTTTACAAATAATTATGAGTATTTTTCACAGAAAAAATCAGTTATGAGACTCATTTTAATAGTGCCTATGATTCTTGGAAAATTTTTGTTTTGTCAGCTTAATGGCTTAAACAATAAAGTTCTTTATAAAATGTTATTATATATATTACTATAATTAACTGTGGAGGAAAATATACTTAAAAACAACTCTGAATTATTTTATTATGGAAATAAACACTCAAATCATAGACCATATTTTGTTAACTATTTCATTTAAAGCATTTATTTACAAAGTTACTCATAGTTAAGTTGTAGACATACCTAAGTGGAATTTCTGGGTGTCAGCTTAATTCTGAGTTGATTCAGAACCCTTTATAATACATAATAAAGGTTAAACCAGACAGCATTCCATTTATACTATATTCCCACTAATATGGATTGTTTTCAGAATTTTTGACATGTGCCATTCTCATTGGTGTAAAATGATATCTCTTTGTTTCCTTGATTTGAGTATCCCTAATGAGAAGTGATAATGAAAGTTTTTTTCCTATGCCATTTGGCCATCTGTTGGTCTTCCTCAGAATGTTTATCAATTTCCTCACCCATTTTTGAAGGGATTATAAGATTTTGAATGGTTAATCTTTGTGAGTAATTTGCATATCCCAGATCTTTATCTGATTTGTTAAGTTCAAAATTTTCTCCCACTTAGTTGGCTTTCTCTAGACAGAAACTTTTTAGTATGATATAGTCCCATTCATTCAGCTTTGATCAGGTAGCTTTTGCCATTGACATCATATAGCTGAAGACTCCTTTGAGCTCTGGGTCTTGGGGCATTATGCCTGTTTTCCCCCAGGTACTTTACAGATTCAGGTCTGATCTGTCTTCTCTCAAGGTCTTTGATCCACTTTAAATTAACTTTTGTGTAAGGTGTGATATATGAATTCAACTTTCATTTCTGATATTTGGTTATCCAATAGTTCTAGCACCATTTCTTCTAAAGGCTGTATTGATTCCATTTCATATTCTTGACTCCTTTGTAAAAAAATCACTTATCATATACTTGGGAGGTTGTCATTGAGTATTGGATTCTGACACAATGATCTGAAAGTCTGTCTTTTTTCCAATATCATGCTGCTTTTGACCAATATAATCTTCAAATTACCTTAAGGTAATTAGATGCCTTCCAGTTGTTCCATAGCCTCCCTTGAATTTTTGTATGGTTATGACTATTTAAAGTCTATGATGCCACAAAAAATTTATAATTGACTGTTTAAAGTGCCTGAAGAATGCTTGAATTTGGATAGGGATTGCATAGCAGTATAGGTAATATGGTCATTTTGATAATATTGGTTATTCCAATCCATGAATATAGAATATTTTTTAATTTCCTTAGTTCTTCTTAAATTTTTTAAGTATTTTGAAGTTTTCATGGTATAGGTCTCTCACTTTAGTTGAATTGATTCCTATGTATTTGTTATACCATGGTATGTATATTAAGAACTATTTTAATAATTATTTAAAATATAGTTATTTAGGGCCTGGGGCGATGGCCCAAGTGGTAAGGCATCTGCCTTGCCTGCGCTAGCCTAGGACAGATAGCAGTTCGATCCCCCAGCATCCCATATGGTCCCCCTAGCCAGAAGCGATTTCTGAGCACATAGCCAGGAGTAATCCCTGAGTATCACTGAGTGTGGCCCAAATCCTCCAAAATAAGTTAATTAAATAAATAGTAATTATTCAAACCAATAACAAACACATATAAAAATTTACTATGCTTATTAAAATAAAATATTAACCTTCATTCACTATGTTAAATCAGCATCTGAAATAATAATAATAATAGCTATAATTTTCATAAAAATTGGAAGGCAGCTATGCTCACCACTATACCACCAACACATCCATATTTTCATAAAAATTGGATGTCTTTCGGGGCCGGAGTGGTGGCACAGCGATAGGAGTTTGCACGGCACGTTGCTGACCTACGACGGACTGCAGTTTTATCTTTGGCGTCCCATATGCCCCCAAAACCATGAGCGATTTCTGGGTGCATAGCCAGGAGTAACCCCTGAGAATCACTGGGTGTGACCCAAAAACAAATAAAAAAATTGTATGACTTTCTAGAAAATAAGTGCCAACATATATAATATAGAAAAAATAGTTTGAGTGTGAATTAAAGATAGGTCTCAACCTTTTTGGTTGCTTTATATAGTTTTTTTAAATATTAGAATGCCACAGAATATGCTTTGTAAATAGTTATTACAAATTAATAGCCAAGTTATTCTTTTAATGCATTTAAAGGGACTGGATACCCACAGGATGCTCAGTTAATTTCAGTTTTTTTTTGCCATTTGTTTTTGTTTGTTTGTTTGTTTGTTTTTTTTGCTTGGGAATTATTCTAAAGGCACTCTAGGGCAATATGATACTGGGGAGTGAGTTCAGGCCTCTCAGATGGAAAGCATACATTCCACTCTTCAAGCTAGTTCTCTGCTTTGTTATTCTTTTTTCTTTCTTTTTCAATTAATTTAAATTAAAGAGAAATTTTATGACTTATTTTTATTTCATTTAAATTGATATATTTAAAATATTGCTAACTTGGAGACAGAGATAGTACATTAAGTAGAACCTTGCATTGCCCACAGGAGACTCAAGTTCAATAATATGTACCCCATATTATCCTTTGAATAAATTAATGATCTGTGACACTCTCACAAATCCTCCAGATCGTGCATTTGAGAATAGAAGATAGTTTAGAAAGCAAGGTAAACTTGCCTTGCACACAACAGGCTAACCAGGTTTCATTTCCTGATAACCAATAATAACCCTGTCAGGACTGAATTCTGAGTGTAGACCCTAAAGTAATTCCTGAGAAAAAATGAATGTCTTTCATAAAATAAACAAATCCATATATATTTTCATTATTAGTATTAATGTAAGTATAGGGTAATTCATGATATAGTTACATTGCCTATATTTTATGTATAGTAGTATAAAATCATTTAACATAGTTCTCCTGACTTTATATCACTAGATTATTATATATATTCTAAACTCAAGTATACCTTCTGCTATTAGAAGGTGTTTTTATGAATTTGTAGCTGCTAGATATATTTAGTGATTACAGTAAATCTCCAAATAATGTATTTGGAAATATTAACTCTAGACACTTCTAAATGTACTTTTTACTATTTTAATTTAAATTAAGTCAATAATATGCAGCTTAAAAAGTAAGTTATGAAAAAAAGAGAATTACACTCAAATTCTATTTGTTAAGGATCATAAATACAGCCATCATCACAGAGGGCACAAGTCAGAACATAATTTACATGACCTCAGGGGATGTGCCATATCATGGACAAAATGTCAGTTTGAACTTTAAAGTATTCATCTTTTATATTTGCTTTGCAACTTTGACTGTATTTGAATGTTATTAATATATTTGCCACAAGTAATTGTTTTAGAAATTACTCCTCGACAGCAATATAAAATCTCAAACTGTGATGATAGCACTTACCAAGAATACTGTTTTTTATTGCTTCATTACACCCACTGGGCCATTTTTATTGTTGAATTTAATGGTAAGTGTTCATTTTCCAAAACAATGAAAACACATCAGGGCAAAAGTGTGTTCAGAAAAGTAAAGAATAACAGATGGCATAGGCAGTTTAGCATATACATTGCTCTATAAGTAGAGATCACTTTTTAGAATAGCTGGGCATTTTGGGGAGGCCAGCTTGTGATTAGCAAATATTTGGACACTCAACAGGGTGAATGGAAGGTAATAGAATATCACCTGCTCAGGTTATATGCCTGTCTGTTAACTATTTTTACATAAGAAAGTAAAATAATTTTAAGTTATTTATATTTGGTTTATTGTTATTTAAAAATATAACATGCTCATGAACACATTAAATTTTAAGAGTAAGGAAGAAGATAAATATATTTAGTTCAGTAATATTTTAGATTATATAAGTAGTAAAAATGTGTAGGTTTGCAAATATACAAATTAGTCCCAAATTTATCAATATTACTAGAATTCTCTTCCTCTACCCCTTTTTGAATACCATGCTTATGATTCAAGCATATAACTCCTGATTTCACTTCCCAATATAAACAAGTTTGAATGGAATTAATTGATGCAGGTTTGAAAATAAATTGTTATTAGACTATCTTAACATTTTTCATAAGAGAAAGTATGGGGCCCAGGAGATAGCATGGAGGTAAGGTGTTTGCCTTTCATGCAAAAAGGTCATCAGTTTGAATCCCAGTGCCCCATATGGTCCCCCGTGCCTGCCAGGAGCAATTTCTGAGCATGGAGCCAGGAGTAACCCCTGAACACTACCGGGTGTGACCCAAAAACCAAAAAAAAAAAAAAGAGAGAGAGAGAGAGAAAGTATATTCCTTTCTGGTTTAATTTAACTGCATTTTGCTACATGAATATTTTTGAAAGATTTTAAAATATGCACATACATAATTCTCTATATATTTACCTTAGGTCACTTAGAACCTACAGGAGAGAGTTTATATTTTAAAAGTTGATTTTTGTGAGTTATTGTGGACATAAACAGTTTAAAGCACCAAAAGTACCTCATTATTTAGTATAAGCTTGAGAAACAGATATTTATTGCCAGCTAACTGAAAAACATATGGTGTTGATTAGTGCTTAGTGATCTTATTTTAATAGATTTTAATTATATAAATGTCTACCGCAAGTATATTGACTCTATAAAATGCTTGTGTAAAGTTGCTGCTTAGAAAGATGTACTGAACCAAGAAATGAAAAATTTCAATAAAGAATGTATTTATCGTCTTAAGAACTTATGCATGCTGGGCAAGGAATAGGACGTAGCTCAGTGGTAGAGCATCTACCTTTCATGTTTGAAGTCATTGTTTTGATTGATCTCCAGCACTGTAGTTGAAAAATGGGCATGCATTTATATAAATATATAATATATATTTTATATGTATATGTATTTATATACACAAATATATCCATATATACACACATAGTTTGTGCATTCCCTATATAATGCATACATATAAATTATATATTTAGGTGTTTATATAAGATTTTGATATCTCCTAATTTATTATATTTTATATAGTATTTATCATTCGGCTCAGACCCTACAGCTGTAATCTAATTTTAAAGAAGAGTATGAAGTGGAATAAAGATGTGTCTTGTTGTTGGTGGTTTTTATGAACCACATCCAGCTACACTCGGTTACTCATAGCTCTGGACTAAAAATTTTACTTTGGACGGGTTTAGGTAACCGTATGAGGTTCAAACCTGGATCAGTTGCATGCAAAGCAAACAAGCTATCTGCTGTACCATTGCTTTCACTCCAAAATGTGTCATTTAATAATTGCTGGATAACACAAACAGAATGAAAAAAGAGAGATATGTAATAATAAATCTATTATATTTTGAAATATGTAGCCAGTAATCTTTTGGTACTTGTCTGTTCTTGACTTTGAGTTTTAACAATTCAGTTCTGAGTATTTAATTCTGAAAAGTTTTAATAAGATACAGCTCAGTATCAGTTTACATAGATGAGAGGAAAATTAAGTGGACAAATGGGTATGATTCTAAAATCCAAATAAATATTAGGCAAAATTTATTCAGTAAGAATAATTTAATAAGAAAATATTACAGGCTTACTAACCATTTGCATATCTTCTTAATGAAAAAGCATTATTTGGTTTTAATGAAGAAAATAGAATCCACATACTACCCAGTGATAACATTTCTTGACATCTTACTCCCAAACACAAAACCATTAATGCAAATCTATGTTTATTACAGTGTTTATTTCAGTGTTTAGTACAATAGTCTGAACAACCCAGAACTACAGTTACTTTCTTCTACTGATAATGGATCAGAAGGTAGTGCTAAGGCTGGAGAAATAGTATAGCACAAAATTTGATTTCCTGAGGAACGAAGCTAGTATTAAGCTTTGGGGGTGGCCAGATGTGCCACATAAACTTTGTCACAGAAAAGTAGCGAAATGAAATACTTTGCAGCTATAATAAAAGGCTAATCTGGGACTTGAGCTATGGCACAGCAGAAGGGTTTTTGCCTTGCACATGGCTGACCTGGGTTTGATTCCCAGCACCTTATATACTCTTCAGAGCCTGAAAGAAGTGAGATTCCTGAGCACAGAGCCAAGAGTAAGGATGAGCACCAGCAGGTATTGCCTACCCACTATCCAAAGAGAAAGGGAGAGAGAGGGGCAAAGAGTGTGAGTTGGGGGGGGGGGTCATAGCATACTGAAGTCAATAGTAGTAACATGAGTTGGAGGGTGAAATATCGATTTTTCAAACTTAATTACACGTTGCTCGATTACTAAGGAACAGGGGCCATTTGATTGTCTCTCTTATTTTTAAAGGAAGGAAAATATTCTCTGGGTTAAGGGATTGTTAAAGACCACAGCCTGACAAATGTGGGATCAGCACAGTTTGATAAACTTTATACAGCTGCGGTAAATTCATTGTCTAGTCTCCCTAAATGGTCTTTGAAGTCACAGATATTTGGAAAATATCTTCTGATTAAGATAAACTAATAATCTGATGAAAATGATTCAGCAAATCAAAATACTTTACAATTCAACTCATGGTT
>PVKC010028576.1:0-15416 GCA_004027635.1 Crocidura indochinensis
CGGGTCCACCCTGGGTCAGCTGCGTGCAAGACAAACGCCTTACTACTATGCCATTGTTCTGGCCCCACAAATTTTCTTTTTAATAAAATTTTGATACCATTTAGTTGTAACAAGCATATGAAATAAATTATTCATGGCTGCCAATAGACAGGCTTAGGAGAGAAACTGGGGACAAGGGTGAAAGGAATGTTACACTGGTGATAAGACTGGTGTTAGAGCATTGAATGTCAGAAATGACAGTATTATGAGCAACTCTGTAAACCACAGTGTTTAAAATAAAGAAAGCTATATTTGAAATAAAGACCAAGAACAGTCAGCACTTCTTTCTTTAGAACTCTATTCTCATACTCTCTCATGGTCATACTTCTTTTTTATTTTTGGTGGAGTACTTAGGTTTTTTTTATTAATATATTTATTTAAGAACCATGATTACAAACGTTTGTAGTTGGGTTTCAGTCATAAAAAGTACACAAACACACTCCTTCACCAGTGCAACCTTCCCATCACCAATGTCCCTATCTTCAACTTCCCCCATACCCTGCTTGTCTTCGAGACAGGCATTCTATTTCTCTCACTCACTACCATTGTCATGATAGTTGTTCGTGTATAGTTGTTTCTCTAACTGCATCCACTAATCTTGTGGTAAGCTTCGTATCATGGGCTGGTCCTTTCAAACCTCTTCTCTTTTGTCTCTGGGTATTATTACCATGCTATCATTAATTTTTCTTAAATCCCACAGATGAGTGAGACTATTCTATCTCTCTCCCTCTGACTCATATCACCCAGCATAATAGTTTCTCATACTTCTAAATTAGCAGATCAGGGGTGTCTCTATGACTAAAAGCCAAGTTTTGAAGTTTCTCTTTGCAAAGAATTCAAAATTTTGAAGCCAGTTGATAGTATAATGTGTAGGGCTTTTGCCTTGCAGGATTCTGAACCAGATTCAATGTGGTCCACTGAGCCCATGAGAGGAGTGATTCCTAAGTATAGAGTCAGGAAAAATCTCTGAGTACTGCTGGATGTGACCAAAAAAAATTCAAAATTGTTTGCAATTTGGGGGGGGGGTGGCACATCCAGTGTTGCTCAGACTCACTCCTGGTAGTGCTTAGGGGACTGTATGCAATGCCAGAACTGAACCATGGACCCCACATAAAAGACAAGTGATTTAATGCTTATTCTACCCCTGCTACTCTGTTTTCAATTCTCTTGGAAAAAGAGGGTCTGACTTTCAAGAGCCAAACAGAATTATTCAGAAGCAAATAAAGAAATCCCCTTGGTTTCGGTTTCCCCCTTCTACTAGGAGCCTCATTATTCTTGCTTGGCTGAATAATAGTAATGAATGATGAAATTCTTGAAGTTGAATTTCGTTTTCAGTGCTACATCTTCTAGTTTGTTAGAAAAATTTTCCTTCTCATTAAGAGAATTCATAGGAGAAAATTTGCAAGTAGCTCATTTGGATTTTTGCTTTGAGAGAAAGAACTCGGTATGACAGACTTTCAATAGATTACTTGATTTCAGAAATCTTAGCAGATTTAAACTAAATTAGAACTTGAAAAGTAGTATACAAATCAGTAATCTAAAAGCAGTTACTTTAGTTACTGTTCACAGCTAATCACCCTGATTCCTCCCACTCAAATGTATTTTTTGATAAATTCCACATGGCTTTCTGACTTCTTAAAAAATATTGCATTCCTCAGGGGTGCCTTCCACCCTGAACATTTGTCCTGGGGACTTGGACCTCAATTAATTGGACATCAACTGTCCAACTCCAAATCCCAGATCACAGCCTTAGAACTGACACAGTTTCCTGCACCAGGAATCAAACTCCCCTCAGGGGCATCAACTTACTCCAGGGTAGATTGTATGACACCCCAGCGATAAAGAAACAGCAACAACTTGATCTAAGGGCAGGTTGCCCTACCTCACTACCTAAAGGTGAGATGAAATCAGAAGATTCTCCGTACTAGGATCTGTGCAAAAATCAAGATCTCTACAGAAAATTGACTACAACAACTGCTACTGAGCAAAACTTTTTCGGGGACCATAAAGAAAGACTATCCTAGGCTTTGTCCTAGGATCTGTACAAAAAACAAGATATCTAATTACAGACGACTGGCTTTGACAAATGTGACTGAGCAGAACTTTTCCTGGAACCATAAAGAAGACTTTGGGTTTTAACAACTAACGTGCCCAGAGTCTGTAGTCAGTAATCTGTAGTCATGCTTAAAGGGTAGAGATACCCTGTATCTCAAGTGAATTTCCTTTCTGATTTCCCCAATGTTTACTGCGCCTATGCAAAAAAAAGAGAGTCATATCTCTGTTCCTCCTCCTCCCCTTCCTCCTCCTTCCTCTTCTCTTCTTCTTTCTTCTTCTCTCCTCCTCCTCTTCTTCTTGTAGTTTTTTTATAGCTTCTAAATAGGGGTCCTGCCTTTTTTTTAACAGAACCATAAAATATGAATCATCGGGGCCCGGGAGATAGCATGGAGGTAAGGCGTTTGCCTTTCATGCAAAAGGTCATCGGTCCGAATCCTGGTGCCCCATATGGTCCCCCGTGCCTGCCAGGAGCAATTTCTGAGCATGGAGCCAGGAGTAACCCCTGAGCACTGCCGGGTGTGACCCAAAAACCAAAAAAAAATATATATATGAATCATCTTGTTCTACTTCATATATCTATGTCCTACTCCAAATTGAGAAAAGAAATAAAACAGTGTATGGGACCCAGGGGCCAAGCGGTCTCAGGAGCATTGAATGAAAATAAAAAATGATCATATCTAAATATCCAAACCAAATTAATGACAATAGAATCAAGAGACCCAAACTTATAACAAGCTATACACAAAATGGACATGTTACACTAGAAGTCTAGGGGACTAAGAATAGAGGTATGGGGGGCCAGGCGGTGGCGCTGGAGGTAAGGTGCCTGCCTTGCCTGCGCTAGCCTAGGACAGACCATGGTTCGATCCCCCGGTTCCCCATATGGTCCCCCAAGCCAGGAGCGACTTCTGAGCGCATAGCCAGGAGTAAACCCTGAGAATAGAGGTATGGGATGCATGCTGCGAACTATGGAAGAGGAAAGTCAACACTGGTGGTGGGAATAACCCTATTCACTGTCACTATGTGCCTGAAAAACAAATGTGAAATTCTTGTAATTCACATTGGTTTCAATAAAAATATTTTTTAAAATATTGCACTACCAAGTTACCTTTCAAATAGTGTTTATTTATGTAGTTATTAGAAATATTGATCTGAGTTTAGATAAACTAGAAGGTAGAGAGTATTAGTTTCCAATTTCAGTTTAAAATATTTTAAATACATTTTGATAAAAAAAATCATATTCCTTACATAAGGAAGACCATTTCTATTTTATTTATGGGTTTGGGGGCCACACCCAGCTGTGCTCAGGGCTTAATTCTGGCTCTAGCCAGGATTTACCAGTAAATGTACTAGTCAGGATTTACTCCTGGCAGGGCTCAAAGACTCTTTTACAGTGCTGGGCATCGAACCCAGATTGGCTGCATGCACGGCAAGCACCCTGCCTGCTACACTCTCTGGCCAAGGAAGTCACTTTAATTTGCTTTCTTTTCTTCCCAGATTCATCTAGTTAATTAGACTGCTTTTTTTTCATAGTTACAAGGTTGTTCATAATATAGGGTTTTTGGGGCCGGGCGGTGGCACTGGAGGTAAGGTGCCTGCCTTGCCTGCGCTAGCCTAGGACGGACCGCGGTTCGATCCCTCGGTTTCCCATATGGTCCCCCAAGCCAGGAGCGACTTCTGAGCGCATAGCCAGGAGTAACCCCTGAGCATTACTGGGTGTGGCCCAAAAAACAAAAACAAAACAAAGAAAAAAAATATATAGGGTTTTTTTAACAGATAAAGTTGTTCGTGATTAAGTTACAGTCATACAATGTGTAACAACTTTCACCAGTGCATAGTCCCAACCAGCAATGTCCCCAGCTTCCCTCTCACCCTCCCTGATGCCCTTTTTCCCTCCTTAAGGCAAGTATTTTAATCTCCCCTACTCCCTCTCTTTCTTCCCCCTCCCTCCCTCTCCCTTTGGGTCATTCCTAGACTTAAGCATACTCTTCCTCCATTAATTCTATTGTGTTTTCATAGTTTTTAATGACATTCTTCATATCCTAGAAAATCACTGAAATTTTTCACATTGTAAATCTAATTAGCTTCTTATTTATGTTGGGTTTTTTTTTTTGTTTGTTTGTTTTTTGGTTTTTGGGTCACACCCGGCATAGCTCAGGGGTTACTCGTGGATATATGCTCAGAAATCGCTCCTGACAGGCTCAGAGACCATATGGGATGCCGGAATTCGAACAGCCGACCTTCTGCATGAAAGGCAAACGCCTTACGTCCATGCTATCTCTCGGGCCCCATGTTGTTTGTTTTTGAGTCACCCAGCAGTGCTTAGGGCTTACTCCAGGCTCTGCATTCAGGGATCATTTCTGACAGTACTCATGGTATCATATGGGGTGCCAGGGTTCAGAATCAACAAATAATCTTGCTTTTATCACCCCAAAACATTTGGGTAGGGTACTAAATGTCCCCTAGCAGTCGTACAGGGCACCTCAGAGACAATAGTAACCCTCTTGATGCAAGTTTAACTCTACCACACAATTCTGTGGCACCGCCTTGATGACATGAATCTAACTAAGGTCTGACACTCCCGACCTGGAGAGAGTATTGAGCCCATTGATTGAGGGCTCAATGTAAAGACAATTCCCCAATTCAAAGTTCAATAATATTGCCCAGATTTATCTCTGAGGTTGTGACTCACAAGGCCATGGAATAATTTGAAGAGACACAAAGGGTCTAGGGCATCTGCTTCCCCTCCAGGGGCACATTCTCCCCATATTTCTAGGTAATCACTTACTTTGAAGATCTCCGAACCCTGTTCTTTCTGTCATGTATATATATTTTGGTGCTTTAAAATTATATATGCACATATATATGTGCATATATAATTTTAAAGCACCAAAATTATTTATAGTCGCTTTTTATGCATGCAATGTTTCTAGCACTAATTTTATCACAAATGTCCACTTCCCCCACAGTGTCTCCAGGTTCCCTCCCACCCTCAAGCCTGCCTCCTTGACAAGCACATGTATAAGTTTATCTGTGGTGGTTTAGATCTCTTGCTCTAAGTGTTATAGACTCTACTACAGCCTCTACATCATCCATGTGCCCTAACCCATACCTCATTACTACGCTTCTACCTCTTCTTCCTAACCCCTTTGATTTATTTCTTTCTCTATCCATATCCTCTCTATACTTGGGGTCAAGAGTGATCTAGGTATCCCACCCCCCTTTGCATTCCCTTGTCCAGTTATTCTATACACCACAGGTGAGATCATCCTTTGTTTGTACTTTATCTTACTTCACTTAACAGACCTTCCCGTTCTATCCACATTGCACCAAATTGCATGGTTTTGTTATTTCTTATAGCTGCATAGTTTTCCATTGTGTATATGTGTATATGTGCCACATCTTTATAAGTCACTTATCTGTCATTCATCACCTAAGTTGAAGACTTAGTTATCTTAGCTTTTGTGCTAAGTTCTGCGACAAATAATGGTGTGCATGTGTTCTTTTGAGTGAGTGTTGTTACATCCTGCAGGTAGATACCCAGAGATGGAATTGTTGGATCACACTGACTTTTTCAGGTGTTAGTTTGCTTAGAGCTTTCCATAATATTTTCCATAGGGCACAGCCTATTCTTTCTAGGGCTTTGTAGAGACTTTATTAGATCGATGTGATTCATTAAAGCATTAGCCATTGGTGACTAAACTCATTCTCTAGCCTTTTCCTCAGCCCAGAAGTAGTAAGGCAGGGCAGGGAGAGGGTGTTCAAAGTGTCAATGCTCAGTAACAGGCTTGGTTTCCCTGGCAACCAGCCTCCATGCTTAGGTTACCTCAAAGCTTTATGAAAGTCAGCTCTGGACATAACAAAAGATTCCTCTGTGCCAAGATTAGGGTCTCAAACACACACACACACACACACACACACACGCACGCACGCACACACACACACACACACACACGAAGCTAGATTTTTTATTATAAACCACAATGTCCCAAGTAACTCACCCACTGTGAGAACCAGTAAAATATAATTTCAGACCCCACAGCAGTCCAGTCAAGGGCTTTACAATGTTGTCTCAGTGCAGTGAATCTACTCAAGTCATCTAAACCACATCATAAAGACAAATTTCTTTCTTTTCCCTCCCCCAAGACAAATTTCTTTTTTTAAAAAAATCTGACTTTAAGGGAATAAGGATACCTTTAAAAATCTCAGATCGGTGGTCAGAGTGATAGCACAGTGGTAAGGTGTTTGCCTTGCATATTGCCAACACAGGTTAGACCCCGGTTTGAATCCTGGCATCCCATATGGTCCCCTGAGTGTGCTAGGAGTAACTTCTGAGAGTCAGGAATAACTCCTGAACACAACTGAGTGTGACTCAAAAACAGAAACAAAAACAAAAAATCTTAGATCAGGGTCAGAGAGATAGCAGAGTTGGGGCATTTGTCTTGCATGCGACCAACCTGGGAGGGACCCAGTTCGATTCTTGGCATCCCATGTGGGCCCGCAGCTTGCCAGGAACAATTTCTGAGTGCAGAGTCAGGAGTAAACCCTGAGCATCGCTGGGTGTGACCCAGAAACTAATCAATCAATCAATCAATAGTTTTTTAAATAAAATAAAATAAAAATCTTAGATCCTTAAATGCTAAAATAGCTGAAGTAGTGCAAAGAATCTACATGGCAGACTCCATTCTAAAAACAGTGGCCATTATTCTTTGCTTATTAATACAACTCTTTCAAGTGCTCTCCAGTGAACTCTCAAAGTCTCTTCCACCTACAGATGTAAGAATTGTTGCACTCACCAAATTCAGAATCACTCCCCTCTCTCAAAAGCTAGGGGAGGTAGCAGCAGCTGGCCCCAGCTGGCAGTGTGAACCACAACTCCCTCAGAAATCACAGTTCTCTCTATCTCTCTTTCCAAAGATATACTTTCCAGATCTGCTTAGATGCTGACATAGCTGCTACTCTGACAAGAACCTATAGGGAAGAATTCTCCTGAAATTATTTATAACAATCCTAAACAACAAAAACACTACAAGTTGCAATATTGGATTCTACAGTCAGTTTTTACAGAAGGATGCAGCCCCAGGAAGACTGGGTAAACAGGTTCCCCACAACCTGTGAAAATGACTCAACAGACTAATCTATAGCATTATGATGAGGTCATAAACATAAAAAGCAAAGGTGCACTTTCATTTCAAAAGCTCCTACACAGGTGCCGGAGCAGTGGTGCAAGCAATAGGACATTTGCCTTGCACGTGCTGACCTAGGACAGACCACAGTTTGATCCCCAGGTGTCCTATACGGTCCCCCAAGACAGGAGTGATTTCTGAGTGCATAGCCAGGAGTAATCCCTGTGAGTCAGCAGGTGTGGCCCCAAAACCAGAAAAATATACTATTTTGAATATTGAAAGAACTATTTGAATATTGAAATAAAAATGCATGCATGCACATCTAATCTGGTACCTCATACAATGACAATAATTCAGATACTGATATAGAGATGATACAGTGGACACAACCTGGGTTTGAACCCCAGCATCGACCCCTGGCATTGACCCCTGGCATCTCATATGGTCTCTGAACCAGAAGTAATCCCTGAGGCCACAGCCTGTGGCCCCAAAACGAAACAAAACAAAATGCAGGTACTTTGTGGTTTATTGCTGGTTTCTCTGCCAGGTCATACTTGGACTGGAGACAGAAACAGCCAAGTTCACCCACCTGTTCATCCACCTGCCCCTGTGATGTTTGCCAGAGTCCCTAGTAGTCGTTTTATAGTCCACTCAGACCACAATGGCTGCCCAGGCTGGTGACTCCGCCATAAGTACTAGTCTCTGAGGTTGGAGGCCTCATCAGAGGGATGGTAGAGTGAATCTGTCAGACCCACAGACAACCACTTGTTCACTGTCATCTCTTGTAGCCGCTGTTCTGGACCACATCAACTGTCTCTGTATCCTCATGAATAGTTCTTACAGGGGACCCTGGGAGCCCCTGTGAACTCAGTTACCTAGTGAAAGGCTCCAAAGCAACACTCTGTGACCTCATCACATGACCTAGCCCCCTATATGTCCAGCTGCTCTACTTCAGCTTATTATTCTCCACTTTCTGATGGATGTAAGCCTTGAAGAGACTTCCTCTTTCTCTTTAAGGTACCCACATCAGTTTTGTCACCTGCACTCCTGTACACATGCCTGGAATGAACCCTCAGATTCAGAGAGCTTCGTTCTCTCACAGTTTTTTCCTCATGCATAGTTTGTTGAATTACAGCCTCCTTTACTGACTCAGTGGCAGAGGAATGATGGAGTCTTGAGGACAAGCTACTTAAATCAGAAATCATCAACACAATTTTCTTCTTGAAAATTTTGGCTCAGGGCAGCTGTGGGATACAGTTCATGTGGTAGAACATGTGCCTTGAATTTGTGACCATTGTGTGATCAAATCCCAAATTTCATCCCAGCACCCCAGCCACTGCAACATCACATCACAATGCCCTAGCTTCTCACCATCAGCCCATGGTGAGGGCCCCCTACCAAATTCCCCATACAAGTTGATTCTCACATTTATGCATGTAAGTGATGGATGCTGCCTTCTCTGCCCCAACCCTCTAACATTCTTCCCTTCCCAACAGACATGGCCTTTTCTCAGTCACCACAGGGAAAAAGAGGATCAGAATGTGTGACCTGGAGCATTTGGGGGTGCTCATGCTCGTGCTCATCACTTTTTTCTTTTTTAGGTTTTTGGGTCACACCTTGCAGAAGTCAGGAGTTACTCCTGGTCTGCGCTCAGAAGTCACTCTTGGCAGTCTCAGGGGACTACATGGGATGCTGGAATTTGAAGGGGGCCCGTCTTCTGTTGGACACATGCAAAGCAAATGCCCTACCGCTGTGCTATGGCTCCAGCCCTTATCTCCTTTTTGGATCTCCTTTACACTTCTTGGCACAGGGACAGTGCTCCTGTTGCCTCTCTGCTCTAGCCCTCACACTGCCTTCCATATTCACAGTCACCCACTGGAGCCAAATAGCTGCTTCACAAGAGATAGGGCACAGTGACATCCAGGGAAGACAGACAATACCGAACCAGAGGTGGGAACAGCACATTTAAGACATACGTCATCGGTAGCCTAGTTTCTCGCATTTTAGAAGTAGGGACAAAAAAACTGAAGAATTCTTATTAGGGTTTTAATCAAGCCAAAAACAATCCCAAAAGGAATATTTGGAGCACAGGTTGCTTGTTCTCAGAGCTCAAGAGTGGCCAGTTTAGATCCAGGAGGAAAAGCAGAAGACTGGAGTGGGTGAGCAGTGTGCAGACACTGGGGAGGCAGAACAAGATTCTGAGGCCAGTAGAGGCAGGGTTTACCTCTGTTGCTGGAGAAATGGAGAGACTAACTCTAGGCACACCCCCAGACTAATGTCAGCTCCAACAATGTCTACTCCCTGGGAAGGTAGATCAGCACAGCCAAGTTGTAGCTAAAAGCAACTCTAGCACAAAAAAACCAGCCAGGACAAGAAAGGATTTGTGTTTCATGATTCTGCAGCTAGATTAGGATTGCTGGAGTGTTCCTTTATGTTCATAATATTTATGTTCATAATACATCGAATCTCCCTTCTCTCTGCTAACTGCTGGTCTGAAGAGTGCGGTGAGATTAGCAAATTCCAGTGTGTTGATAATAGCAGATTTTCAGTCCAGCTCAGCAGAATACTTGTTTACCTTAGAATTCAGAGCAGTTTTTATTCAAGACTCTTTTGCTCATGGTATCAGATCATCATAGATTTCAGGTAATGTCATTTTAAAAAAGAGAAACTAAAATTCAGACTGCAAATAAATCACGTAGTACATAGCAACCCTCAACTGTAAAGACCATTGATCTATGACAAAGGACCTGTTCACACGAAATCTGTTAGGAAAGCCTCTGTGACAAACAGTGGCAAGAGAATGGGTTCTACGCAAGCAAAACAATGAAACTGGATTTGTAACTCAGACCATTCATGAAAGTTAATTCAAATGGATTAAAGACCTTGAAATTAAATCAGAATCCATAGAATACATCAAGGAAAACATAAGAATATGTTTTCAGAGGCATCTAGGATATGAATTTTTTTTTTTGGTTTTTGGGTCACACCCGGCAGTGCTCAGGGGTTACTCCTGGCTCCATGCTCAGAAATTGCTCCTCGCAGGCACAGGGGACCATATGGGGCACCGGGATTCGAACCGATGACCTTTTGCATGAAAGGCAAATGTCTTACCTCCATGCTATCTCCCGGGCCCCTAGGATATGAATTTTAGAGACATCTTCAATGATTTGACACCATTGGCAAAGGAAACAAAAACAAAATCAACTCAGGGGATGATACTAAATTTAAAATATTTTGTTCTGGGTTCAATCCTGGCATCCCATATAGTCCCTGAGCCTGCTAGGAGTAATTTCTGAGCTCAGAGTCAAGAGTAACCACTGAGCACCACTGGGTGAGCCCCCCCTCCCAAAAAAAAAAGGTTTTGTGTGGCAAAAGAAAATTAGGCTAATTTTTTGTTTGTTTTTGGGCCACACTCAGTGATGCTCAGGCGTTACTCCTGGTTATGCGCTCCAAAATCGCTCCTGGCTTGGGGAACCATATGGGCACCGGGAGGATCAAACCATGGTCTTTCCTGGATCAGCCATGTGCAAGATAAATGCCCTGAGCCATTATTCCAGCCCCTAAAATAAAAAAAAAAATTTTAAAAGCATACTGAGTGGGAGAAACATCTGCAACAATATACCAGGAGAAAGGACTAATATCCAAGATATATAAAACAGTAAAAGTTCACAAACAGAAACCATCATTCCATCGAAAAACTGGGAGAGACCAACAGACATTTCCCTGAGAAAGACGCAGAGCAATCAGTAGCAGAGAAAAGTGTTTGTTGTCACTTTACTGTCAGAGAAATCTTAGTATATGTGCTGCCGAAGCGAGCACTGTCAGAGAAATCTAAGAAACTGAGGCAAGAGAGTACAGGGCTTAAGGAACTTGCCTTGCACACAATTGACTTGGGTTCGATCCCTAGAACCATATATGATCCCCTGAGCACCATCAGGAAAAAACTCTGAGCAATGTTGGGTGAGGCCACAAAACCAAAACTATAATTATAATAGTAAAATTCCACATGTTTCTAGTACTACTAAGCTCAAGATTTCTACAGTGCAATAGCCTCTTTAACTTTAGTTACTTTGGACTTGCCCCTTTATTTTCTGCCCCTAGTTTCTCTGTTATTCTAATAAGTAAACTCTGTCCACATTACTTCTTTTGTGCTCATTCTACTCTCTTCCCAAATCTACTCAAGATTTCTATTAACCAAGGATTTGCTCTTTGGTACTCAAGCGAATAAATTTTCTATTTCTGTCATGTGAGTAAACAATCAGATTCTATTACTGACTTCGACACTCTCATTAACAATTCAACTTCCTGAAACTTCCTGAAACCTGAATAATGTTAAATATGACTGAAATGTGAAAGAATAACCATGGAATTATATGTCTCTCTGGATAAGTATAAAAGGAATTTTTAAAAGTGTAAGGTCCTGCTCTGCTGAAGTCTCACCAACTGCACGCCACCCACAATAACCCAACTTCACCACTTAATCACTGATCTCTGCAGAGAGGCAAAACTGACCAAAACTCCACATATTCCAGATACTTGGCCTGAGATCCCCAGGACTTTGTGGGAATGAGTGCAGGTGCTCTCCCCAGCCTTCTTATATTTCCAGGATACCGGCCAGCCAAAACTATATCCCACCACTACTGCCAACACAGAGTTTGGAATTCCTGCTTGAAATATGCAACCGTGTAACACCTATTGAAAAATTTGGAGGTGTTACACGGTTGCATATTATGTCCGTGTGGAATTGAATCCACCTAATCTTTTTTTTTTTTTTTGGTTTTTGGGCCACACCCAGTGACGCTCAGGGTTTACTCCTGGCTATTCGCTCAGAAGTTGCTCCTGGCAGGCATGGAGGACCATATGGGGAACCGGGGGATCGAACCCCAGTCCGTCCTAGGTTAGCGCAGGCAAGGCAGACACCTCACCTCCAGCGCCACTGCCCCGCCCCGAATCCACCTAATCTTAAGAACCAAAGCAAATAAAAGAAAAATCAGCTATTGCAAGTAACTTGGTAAACCTTCTGGCAATGACTTAATGACCTCATTGTGAAATATAATAATTTTTATAAATGCTGCAGTACTTTTTAAAATAATTACCACTTATCTGTAAATAAGTAATGTAAAGCATAGTATTTTGTGCCTGCCATTGGGGCAGGCTTGGGAATGGGTGGGAATTTAGGAATAATGGTGAAAGGAATTTTATACTAGTGTTGGGATTGGGATCGGAATATGGAATGGAAGAAAAATGTGCTAAGAGCAGCTATGTAAATCCTGGTGCTTAAATAAAGTAAATAAAAAGTAAAAGCATAAATCATCCATTTCAACCATAAATGTGCCTGCCTGCCTTGCTCAACAAGGGCATCATCAAATTGACACGTGTCACCATGATCTAAGAGAGTCTCTCAACTGTTCATAATATTCTGATGTTCAAAGGATAGTTTGAAGAGCTGATGGCATCCTGCCAGTCTCTTTTCCTTTACCAAGATTTTCAAGTGCAGTTGAGGGAAAGATATTGTTGAGAGGGTTCAAGGAGAAAACTTGGCAAAAGACTTAAAAGGCATATTTAGCATATCATGTATATCATGTTCTTTGCTGTTCTAAATACCACAGAATACTATCTGCTGGTGCCTTCTACAAAAGAAGTTCATTTTCTCTAAGATCTGTTGGCCACTAATCTTGGCTGGCGCAGTGGCACCACTGTGGACCTCTAGCGCAAGCCAGTAGGTAACCTTCTCATTGAGCCTCACAGAGCCTTTATTGCAGCTGCAGTCTGTCCACTCTCCACTCTGCCCAACACACCTTCATCAGCATCCCTAAAAGCCTGCTCTCCAAAATGTGGTGATTTTTTGTAAAATAAATCCCCATGGTTTGTAAGACCACCCCAGTCACTGTATCTCTACCTCCAGGTGGACAGGTCTGAAGTAGCAGAGCAGTGGCAAAGAATTAATAATCCAAGTCAGTCAGGAAAGAATCATGGGGTCCAGGGCTTTTCATTTCTGGGTCCCTCTGCCTTAGTCTGAGCCAAAAGCTATAACTGTTCTTTCTTTATTAAACTCAGTACAAAATTCACCAGGAGAGGGAAGGTTGAGAGAGACAAAAATATCTATCCAGGTGGGCTTTTACATATCAAAGGAGAGATTTAGAGGAAAGAGGAAAAGGAGGGAATGCCTTTGTTTGGGTTAACAGCTGGGTGTCATTTTACAATCTGGAACACTTGGGCATTTGGAAGTGAGAATGGAGAGGTGGGGCATAGTCCTAAAATAGCCTAGACTGAGGCCATAATCAAGGGGATTGGACGGCACTTCTGTTCTCACTCAAGAAATTCTGACTTTTCACTTTTCTTTTCCTTTTTTCCTTTTTTTTTTTTCCTAATGAACTAGGTCAAATCAATCCACTGAGACCAGTGAGAGCTCAGTCTAACAGCAGAAGGGGTTCAACTACAGTGATATTCAAAGAGGAGCATCTAAAGACAGGATCCAGCTTTTGTGTGGGGGTGGTATTGGGGATGGAGCCCAGGGTCTCATGCATTCAAGGCAAATGTTCTACTGCTGAGCTATATCCCCAGCCCAGGATTTTGCTTTAGAGTAACTTAAAACAAACCTTTAACAAGAAAAGAAATCAAATGGGTTTTTTATCCCTTCCTTTACAATTTTTAGAGAAACCAAAGAGTTTCTACAAAAGGATGGAAATTCCTATCTGAGTAAATGTTCTGAGAGTATGGATAGCTACAATGCTAGTCAAAATGTACTGACCATTAACTTAGAAACTGCATATGATTCCTTACAACCTCGGTCAAGAGACTCTACCAAAAGAACAGAACTAGCCATATGGGAAATTTAATCCTAGTGAGGAATGCAGAGGCACCAAAAGGAGAGGTCATTTGAGCTGAACAGTTCCTCAGCACCTCTCAAATTAAACTAAGCCAATGTTTATCCCACAAAATTCTTTTTGGAAGGGCCAGAGTGATAGCACAGCAGGTAGGGAGCTTGCATTGCCTACAGTCAACCTGGGTTTGATCCCCGGCATCCCAAACTTACCTGGTCCTCCAAACCTACCAGGAGTAATTTCTGAGTGCAGAAACAGGAGTAACCCCTTAGCGTTGCTGGGCATGATCCCCCACCCCCCAAAAAAAAAGAAAAGAAAAAATTATTTTTGGAACAAAAAATCATGAGAATGATTTGTTAAGCTTAAAAACAGTACCTCTCTCTGACACTGTATATATTATTAATTTGTGAAAACTCATTTATGAGTATCAAAAAACCTTTTTTGACTAACATAATGAGCACTATAAAAACAGCATATGGTTTTGTGTGTGGGTATAAGTATATAAATAGAAGGAACATATATTTTTATTGATTTGTCATTAGTTTACAATATTATGAACTTTTAGGGGGTAGTTTCACATCTCGATCTGGTTAATATCCACCACCACCATGACCAAAGTTCCAGTGCTTCCCACCTCCCTTTGATGAGGCCAGAGAGATGGCACACAGGTAAAGTATTTGCATTGCATGCTCTCAACCCAGGTTTAGTCCCCAGCATCCCTTCTGGTCCCTTGAACCCCATCTGAAGTGATCTCTGTGCATAGAGGAGTAAGAACTGAGCACTACTAGGTATGGCCCAAAAGAAAACAAAAATGCAACAACTAAGAACCTTGGGAGAACCAGGGCCTTAACCCATTGATGAAATACATGCTTTGATCAAGATACCCTGGTTGGGGCCCGGGAGATAGCATGGAGGTAAGGCATTTGCCTTTCATGCAAAAGGTCATCGGTTCGAATCCCGGTGCCCCATATGGTCCCCCGTGCCTGCCAGGAGCAATTTCTGAGCATGTAGCCAGGAGTAACCCCTGAGCACTGCCGGGTGTGACCCCCCCCAAAAAAAAAGATACCCTGGTTAAATCACTGACATACACACATATACACCTTTACTTCCTTCCTCATCTCTCCTACATACTAGTGACCATCATGATCTTTAGAGTCAGAATTACTTTTGTTGTTTCTGCCATTTTGCTTCGGTTATTTTACATGTAAGTGAAACCATCTGAAAATGTCTTTCACTTCCTGATTTCTTTCATTTAGCATAATCGCCTCCAGCTCCACCCATGTATGCCCCAAAGGCAGTTTCCTCTTTATGAATAGCAAATAGTCCTTTAGCACAAGACATTTCTACCATAGTTTCCTCATCCCATCATCTT
>PVKC010028577.1:0-15393 GCA_004027635.1 Crocidura indochinensis
TTAGAACATAGATGAAGTTCTGAATGGGGGAGAAGGAGGGATAATATATAAGATGGGCTATATACAATATAGGCATGACTTGTTTGCAGTATGGATTAGGCAAATAGTGGAGTCCACTGCATACAAACTCACGCTCACTTATAGACAAACTTTAGAAATCTATTTATAGGTGTAGTTGGAGGCCTGGCTTTTATAAAATGGGTCAGAGCACTTAAAGATAATTGAATTAGAAAAAATAAATAAATTTGAAAAATTGCTTAGGAGAAAGAGCAGAGAAAAACAAAAGAAGAAAAAGAAAAGAAAAAAGAAAAATAGAAAAAATGTCTTTTGAATATTTTATGTGTATTTTCTTTGACAGCTATAACTATTTTTAAATATTCTTTTACAGTGACGATTCTAACCACTTTTTATCTTGTCTTGTCTTTGTGAGATGTTCAATAAAGAATTTTGATGAAAGAGTCCCTCAGTTTAATGTTTATGATTGAACCACGTCATGTGGATTGTTGTACTTGTTCTTATGGCCCCACATGGCATTGTTCCTTGTTTGCATAGGCACATTAAAATAGGAAAATACTATACACACAAATAAGTTCTTATCTAATAGAGATTGGAACACACAAATCTTGTAGTGCAATGGGACCTTACACCCTGAACATTGATATAATGACCTAGCACAGGCCTCAGAAGAATGGGCATCCTCCATTCACCCCTCAACCAGAGAAGCTATCTACGAAACATCCAAGGTTTTTTATAACAACACCTGGAAGCAGTCCTCTAACAGGGAAGACCCTACCACTGTTTTGAATTGACCTGCTCAAAAGAGACTTCCCTTAACACTAAGAAGACTTGACAACAACAACACCTGCTTACAGAACAGGGCTCTCTGCATTGCCCTTTAATTGTGAGATGAAACGATCCTGCACCATCCTGACTGCAATGTAGGATATGCAGATTCCAGGATCTTTAATACAGAAACATGATACCAACAACAGAGACAATGTGAAAAATAAAAGTGTTTTGGCACTATAGACAATGACTTGGATTGGACAAACTAGTTTGCCTGGAGCCTACAGTTGGTCTTATGCCAGGAAGCTTCAGGGATAGGGTCTCCTTGTATTTAGTCCAAGGCTTTTCCATTCCATGTCCCTCATATTTTGGTAGGCCTATGCAAACAATAATTGCCACTCTAACATCGTTTTTACTGCGCTCCTTTGACTCTAATCCTTAAGAAAAACAACCCACTTAAACTTTTGAGGTTAACTTAAACCAATATGCATGTGCATGGAAATGTAAAAAAGTACTTTGCCTTCAACCTTTAAGGAGTTACATAAGTTTTATGGCTTTAGATTGCTTTGTGTGCTGCTAAGAAATATTATGTATAACAATCTGGGGACTTGAGGGACAAAGTAAATGTTACATGGGTTCTGTTTTATTTTTCTTAATGTTCTTTGTCTGAAAGTTCAAAGTTAAGACACCAGCAATGGGACTACTGAGAATGATGCTTATGGGTGATTGTCCTTCCACTTAATTTTACCTTGTCCTCTTTCTTTGTATCTTTGTTCTCATAATTAAAAATAAAAAATTTAAAAATAAATAAATAAATAAATGTAGAATGCCTGTCTCGAATATAGGCAGGTGATGTGAAGGAGGGGAAGCATTGGGGGTGGAAATGTTGCACTGGTGAATGGGGGTGTTCGGTTTGTGACTGAAACCCAACTTTAATCATGTTTGTAATCATGCTTAGATAAAATGCTTACTTAAATAAAAAATAAATAAATAAAAATAAATAGGCTCAGTATAACCAAGGAGAAAGATTTTCCTTTTTCTTAGTGCTTCTAGGATGGCAGGGGTGAACTTTGCTAAATGAAGCTTTTAGTGTTAAGTTGTGTATGGAGCATTTTTCGATAAACAACATTTTCACAACTAGAGTACTAAGAAATTTGGTAGTGAGCACTATAAGAGGAGTCACACTTATATAGTATCATTCACCATATCTTGTGCATCGAGGTTGTTATGACCAAAGTGCGTATGCACAGCTCCACAGTTACTAAGGAGCAGTGACAGCTTTGCTTGCTGAGTAGTCCTAGGCTGACACCCTCCTGTGCATCACCTGAGCAAGGTAGGATCCCTCCCATCTGTCCCCTGGTTCCCTGCTCCTACTGTACCTGCAGCAACTGAGGCACAGTGATGGCACCGCTTGCTGTGTGGTCCTGGGTTAGATCCATACTGTGTGTCTCCTGAGCAAGGTTGGATTCTTCCTGTGTGTCCCTTAGTTTCTCACTCTTTCAAATTAGATTAATATTAAATGACTATGGTAAAAGATATTACTAGAAACATTTCAGAATGGGGGAAGTAGAAAGCCTGTCTAGAGTACTGGCAGGGGTGGGGTGGGGAGGAGGGAGATTTGGGACACTGGTGATGGGAATGTTGCA
Organism: Crocidura indochinensis; assembly: GCA_004027635.1. Taxonomy (NCBI): domain Eukaryota; kingdom Metazoa; phylum Chordata; class Mammalia; order Eulipotyphla; family Soricidae; genus Crocidura; species Crocidura indochinensis. Next base: position 2,433 of record PVKC010028577.1, read on the forward strand.
CTGGTGAAGGAGAGTGTTCTTTACATGACTGAAACCCAACTACAATCATATATTTGTAGTCAAGGTGTCCAAATAAAGATATTAATAAAAAAAAAAAACAACAGGGGCCAGAGAGATAGCATGGAGGCAAGGTGTTTGCCTTTCATGCAGAAGGTCATTGGTTCAAATCCCTTCATCCCATATGGTGCCCCTTGCCTGCCAGGGGCTATATCTGAGGAGATAGCCAGGAAAAACCCCTGAGCACCACCGGGTGTGGCCCAAAAAATCCAAACCCCGCGCAAAATATTAATAAAAAACTAAAACAAAGAAAAAAAGATGCATGCAAGGCAAATATATCTCTGCTGTGCTATCACTCTAGTCCCCCCTTGGGAATTTAAAAAAAAAAGAAACATTTTAGTTGTACCTTTAATCTTTGGGGTGGTCTAAATAGAAGACTAGGATTACTAGGATCTATATTTTTATATACTTATATAATTTATATTTAATATAATATATTTAATATATATTTAAATATGTTTATATTTTTATATTAAAGTACCTCTTCATATAGGTTAGAGTATCTTTCCAATATTTAGCCTCATGATAATGCTATATCACATATGGAGAATCAGACATAATAACCTAATGAGATTTTTAATAATACATTTTTAGTGAACCAGGACTTTTATTACCTAGATTTAGAAGTCACATATAATAATTCTCGCACACACAATAAAGCACTCCCAAGATTTAAGCATAGACAAAAATACCTTATTTCACAAATAAAAGTAGTATTAATTTGCTTTATATAAAATTATAATGACTTTCTAAACCTTATGGCAGCCATTCTCATCATCAATATTTTGATGAGAGACCATCATTTGAATTACTTTCTATTCCAGGTCTTCTAAAATTTCCATTAAAAATTTACAAGATGTAGTTAATTCATAATAATTTAAATTATAAATAAGTTCAAGGTTATTTTACTGAATATATGCATAATAATTTAAATTAAAATAATCACTAATAACTCCAATGTACTTTTTATAAGTTACTTTAGAAAATCATATAATTGGTTATTGTTTTTAAAAATGCAGACATGCCTTTATATAGGTGAAAAGAAGTTTGACAAAGTATGACAATCCTAATCAATGGAACATAGTTTAGTAGTCAGCATTTTGAAGTTTGACTTAAAGGATAGATAGTTAAATGAATTTTGGATTATAAGGATCTCATGAGATCTGGCAGTGAAAAGTTTTAAGCAGGGAAATAACTTGAATTTTTTGGCTATGAGATTCTTTGGGAAAAAGAAAATTACACAGAAATCTAGTTAAATCAGGTGGGAGATAATAACAGATTAAATAAGTTATTGACATTAGAAATGACAAGGAGTGAAGGAATCAAAGAGCTGATAGCATACAGTAGAAATAGAAAATGGACATTGAGATTATGTAGAAGTTAACTTTGTCTGGGAAGGTGTACATGGATATACAGTTCATAGATTTCTTTGAACAAGCTAAAATCTAGTGAGCATATTATCAGTAATAAATTAGAAGTAAAAATACTTATCACTAAATCATGATTTAAATTAGGCAGAGTGAAACTCCTCAAATGTGAGTTTATCAAAGTCAAGTCAAAAACAGAGACAAAAAAATAAGTTAGAACTTCTTATGTTCACACTTTACATCTACTTTCTGATTAATAAGGGCATGATCTCTTTCATAGAGTGTTGCTGCAGCAGAATTAAAATCCAATTTGAAACCTATGCATAATCACCAACATTCTTTCTTTTTTCTCCTTATAACTTGGCTCAAAAATGTTTTAATACTTTTGGCAGGAGATCATGAAATTAAGTTAATGAAGTGTAGTAATCATGCTTCAAATTTTTCTGTATTTTATCATGTTTTGACATCTTATTAAAACAAAAAAAAAGCCTACAGGGACGAAATTGCCTCTTACAAGTCTAACCAGTTTTAAGAAAACAGATTTTGGAACTTGTCTGCATATGCAAACCAAGGAATTGTCCCAGTCATCTCTTAGCTAATATTCACCACTCCATTATTTCTCCAATCCTAAATTTTCTTTAGCTGCTTTCTATCTTCTGCCACTAATCAAAACCTGTGACCTCCAATTAATCTGGGACAAACTTTCTGTAGCAGCTGTTTAGCTAATAAACATTTCTACCTAAAACTCTTTCTAGCATCAGCTACATGGAATATACCACATCACTGTGACATGTAAGCATTTTTAGAACATCAGGAAATAGTTACCATAAAGAAAATGGGTACCAGTAGACAAAGTTAATAACTGGAAGGAGAATGAAAGTATACAGAAGAGCAGTTTATAAGGATATGTATACATCAATGGTTAGTAAAATGAAATACTTTCCTCATTACTCTTATCATAAACGTAATACTATGTCACTAAGATTACATAAACACACTTTTATAAGACAGTTGAACACAAAAATAATGAATACTATGCAGCTGTTAGAAAAAATTAAGTCATGAAATCCACTTATAAATGGATGGATATCGAGAGTATTATGCTGAGCAAAATGAGTCAGATGGAAAGGGATCGACATAGAATGATTGCACTCATTTGTGGTATATATACATATATATGTATATAAAAATAGTATGGTAATAATATCCAGATACAATAGTGATGAGGGCCAGGACCACCAGTCTATAGAAGAAAGTTTATTACAAAGAGCAGTTGAGTGAAGTTAGGGCAGAGAAGAGATAATGATAGTTGGAGATGATCACTCTGGGTAAGAATTGAGTACTGAAAGGAGAAAAAGTGTTATGCCCAGTAACACTATTGCAAACCACAGTGTCTTACAGGAGAAAATAATAACAGAGATACAGAGACAGATTGAAAGAGAGACAGAAAAACAGAGAGACACAGAGAGAAAAGAAAATATCTACCCCAGAGGAAGGCAGGCGAAGGGAAACTGGTGAACTTAGTGGCAGGCAATGTGCACATTGTATGACTGAAACTCAATTTTGATCGATTTTATATCTGTGACAATATTGCAACTATTGCAAACCACATGTCTCAGAGGAGAAAAGAAAACAGGAAAGAGAGGCAGAAAGACAGAGACAGAGACAGTTTGACAGAGAGTTAGTGAGAGACAGAGAGAGAAAAGAAAAATGTTATCTCCAGAGGAAGGCAGGGAAAAGGAAACTGGTGGTAACATTGACGGCAGGAAATATACACTGGTGAAGGGTATTGTGCATTATATGATTGAAACTCAATTGTGGTCAATTTTTTTATCTGTGGAAAAAAAGTTATACTTTGAACAACCTTGTAAGCACAATGTTTAAGTAGAAAATAAGACAAAACTAGACAAAAATCCTATAGCCAAAGTGATAGGACAGTGGGTAATGGTAAGGCATTTGCTTTGCACATGACTGACCAGGTTTGATTCTGGACATCCCATATGGATACCTGCGTACTACTAGGAGTGCTTTTTTGAGCAGAGCCAGGAATATGCACTGAACATTGCTGGGTGTGCCCTCCTTCCCACCAAAACAGCACAACATACAGGGCCAGTGCAATAGTAAAGCGGGTAGGATGTTAGTCTACTCACAGCTCAATGGGCTACATCTCTCATACTCCATATAGTCTCCTGAGTCCTCCAGAAATAATCTCTGAATAGAGCCATGATATAGCCCTGAATACTGCCAGATGTGACCCCTTCAAAAAAGATGACTTAAAACAAACAAAAGCCATTTTAATCAACTTCAGGAAAAAAAAGGATCCAAGAAAAAATATGAAGAAAGGGATGAGTTCACTTTCATTTTAAAGTTTCTAATATCTCCAAGAATCAGTTCAATCATGTTCTTATTATCAAAGTTATTTAGACAACTTTGAAGAACAGCAGAAGGTAAATGGTAGAAATAACAAGAATTCTTGTGCTCTCTCCTATCTCTTCAGTTTGTTACTCTCTCTCAACCTCTTCCCTCTCCCTTTCTCAGAAATCCTAAAGAAAATCTTTATTTTAGTTTCCAAAAAGGAAAAAAACAAGAATTTAACATATATTATATATCATTTTCCATAGTCCAGTAAGGAAATGGTGTCTTTAGTGTCTTTTTTTGCCTTTGTATCATGATTTTATGTCTCTTTTTAAATATTAGAAAAAAAATTCACTGAGAATAAACTTTTTACTCCATGGCAACATTAGTTTTATTAAATGTGTTTGATGACAACTCTTTAAACTAGTAAGTACAAGAAATTCTAGGAGATATTCTCCAGAGAAATATGGTTGGCTTAGATTTTATTAAAAATATTAATATATAAAAATTGGGTTTGGAGCAAGACTTAGAAACTATCAGAGGCAGCGTGTTATAATAATCATAGCCACACTGAATTATTCTTAATCTGACAAGGGGAAAACTGTAGGTAGTTGAAAAGTATCCAGAAGACAGCTGCTTAAACATGTCAGAAAACTAATTAAAAAGTTTCACGATGAGCATGAAGCTGAGAGGCCAAGTTGAACATTTGAGAATCATGCTGAGCTTGCCATGGTACGAATCTGTATCAGCATCTCTGCCAATAAGAAAGGTTCCTTTTATTATAAGAGCTATGCAACCCATGAGGGATAACTGGTCACAGGACACTTAAAGCCTTCCTTCAATGTAACTCTTCCTGATGGACACATAGTGGTGAGATTTTAGAATAAACATAGCATAGATCATCATCATGACAGATACTGTCTCTGGAACTGTCTAGTGACAGATTGCTTGTTAATGAATAGCTTGTTCATAAGTAGGACAACTGAGACTTGAATACTGATTCTGAGTCAAAGGTCAAATCTGTCAGTGTGTTTATCTTAACATGTTTGTCCTTCATAGAGTTGCATCAGATTTTACTTAAATGAAAGGGCAAAATGAAATTTCTACCTTTCAAGCAAATATTAATTAAGTATTTCTTTTTATTAAATCTATGATTCTGAAGTACTAAGCACAAGAAATAAAATGTCATAACACATGCCTTGTCAGCCATATGTATGCTAAATACGTAAAATAGATATTCTTTAAAAAAATAGTTTGCCTTTAGCCTATCGGCATTACAATTACCATGGATAATTTTACTAAGTGGTCTGAGACTTGATGGTATTCCCAGCCAGGAGGCATTTAATGGTAGTAAGGATTTTTGATGAGCTTTAATTGGTTGTTGAGCTTGAGGTGTTATTTGAATGAAAGTTAAATTAGTAATCTCAAATATTTAATTCCAAAATTATCATCAACTTTCACAAGGTCACTCAGCAAATTTGGGGGTACATTTTTATGTAAACAGATAATGCTGGTAAAAAGGCTTTCTGTGGCATTCATAAATTTGAATATCCCCAGCTATATAAACACATCCATATTTGTTGCTTCTATCAGAAAACTGGTTTTTGTTCAGTTACAGATTTTGGTGAACAAAAGAAAATTGGTTAAATAAAAACATTATATATAGAGACTAGAAAGGACCCACCAACTACTAAGAAGAGCACATGAGTATAAGGGCAGCAACTTTCTAAAAGGTAACAGAGACTGTGCAGAAATCTCTTGAAACTGATTTCTTTCTTCTGATATATTTACATGTACTTATTAGCAAAAATATTATCTAAATGTTGTCTCTATACAACCATATGCTTTTTACTACAACAATACCTTGTGTGTGCATATATACATATATATATAGAGAGAGAGAGACAGACAGACAGACAGACAGACAGAGACAGACAGACAGACAGAAATATATATGTTCTGTCATCAATGGATTGTGATAATTTTCTTCAATCTACTTGGAAAAATGCATTATAATGTTAAATATAAGTTAGGACTATATCTGAAATCTCCAAATTCAACAACATTCATTTTTTAAAATAGTAAGTTTGAACATATCTTATATATTGATTATGCTGTCACAGGTAACGATTTCTCTTTCCTTTACTATCATAGTTCATAAATTATTTGTTGGCAACTTTCTTTTGATATTACTAATTGCTTCAGGAAGCAAATATAATAGTTGGTAAAAAAAAAAGTTGCTAGTTATGTTGTAACAAAAACAAAATGCCAAGTAGGTATTTTAGTGCCAATATTGGCACACTGCAAATAATCTTGATAATAGCTTTAATTCATATCACTAACTTCCTGCCTGCCAGAAATAAGGACAGGGAGCTGAAAGCAGCATGAGCAGAGAGGAGCTTTTCAACACCTTAAAAATGATTCATGATGCAATTTTGTTTGTCTTTTATACCTAAAGCATTTATTTTCTGGAATCAGGGTCTATTGGAATAATATTGCTAGAGTATTGAACTAATATCTGCAAGAGTATTTAAGACTAGAAATTGAAAGGCACAGCAAAATGTTTCTTTCCATTTGCTGATAATTTTAATAAGATAATAGGTGACAATATGTTCTCCATAAAATAGCAACATATAACTAACCTTAATTCATTTAACTAAGATAGATTTCACCTTTTTTATAGACAATAGCAAAGATGTAGAAATAAAATTATTTTAACAAATTTTACACTAATGAAATACTAAATTTTGTGAAATACTAGCTTCTAACATATTATGAATGACTACTATGAAGTATTAAGAAGGAAATACATCTCAGAAGACTTAATAACTGACATGTGACAGAAAAAAGACTTGAACCATCTGTGATACTCTATGATTCCATACATTGTTTCTATTACATTACATTACGTTCCTAAAAATTATATCTGTATTAAGTATTTGCTGTGCCCGCTCATCTTCTACTCATGACTGCTAAAATATACAACCATTTAATAAAGGTTTTTTGTTTAATTTTATGTGTTAACCTGATTAAGATATGCTCATATAAATGAAAAAAAAATGTTTCTAAATGTGTCTATTCTGTTCTTTTTTTATTTTAAGACTGCTATTTGAATGACAGACTTAGTGATGAATACACCATCATTGAGCTGAGAATGTATCATCCGTAAAAAAAAGATGGCTGGAGGAAAAGGGCAATGTTATCTCTGAGCAGATTCTTATGCCATCAGACATCAGTGTTCCTGGGTCTTGGGATCTCTGGCTTCATACTGGGACTCATATTATCAACTTGTTAATATGTTTGGTTTACAGATTACTATTCATAAGATTGACTCACCTGTTTTTAGCTCTTCACTTTGGAAGGGAACACCACCATAGATGTCCTAGAAATCCTAGCTTACAGGTGGCAGATGATAGAACATTTTAGGTTCCCAGAATGAGCCAATCCCATTAAGGAATCTCTTTATCTAACCACATCAAAAAATGGGGAGAAGAAATGAACAGACACTTCCACAGAGAAAAAATACAAATGGCTAAAAGGCACATGAAAAAATGCTCCTCATCACTAATCAATAGGGAAATGTAAATCAAAACAACAATGAGGTATCAACTCATGCCACAGAAACTGGCACACATCACAAAGGAGAACAATCTGTGCTGGAGGGATTGTGGAAGAAAGGTTTTCTCAATCACTGATGGTGGAAATGCCATCTAGGACAGTAGTGGCCCAACACCCTCCCCCCCAAATAACTTTGGTTCATAAACACAATGGAATATTATGCAGTCATCAGGAGAGATGAATCATGAAATTTTCCTATACATGTATGGGCATGGAAACTATTATGCTGAGTAAAATAAGTCAGAAGGAGAGAGATAGACACAGAACAGTCTCACTAATCTATGGGTATTATTATTATTATTATTATTTTAAATAACAGATTATTGTAATAATGCCCAGAGACAATAGGGATGAGAACCGGTAAGACCGGGTCATTCTATGAAGATCCCACAAAGTGTGGTGAGTGGTTATTGCAGTTAGAGAGATGATTACACTAACAACTATCATGACAATGTTAATGAGTGAGAGAAGTAGAATGCCTGTCTTGAACACAGGCAGGGTATGGGGGAGGCGGAAAATTGGGGGAGTTGGTGGTGGGAATGTTGCATTGGTTAAGGGGTTGTTCTTTTTATGACCGAAACCCAGTTATAAATATGTTTGTAATCATGGTGTTTAAAGAAAGATATTTATAAAAAAAAAAAGATATCCCTATGACACAAGGGTCCTATTTCCTTGAAAAAATTAATATAGATATAGAATCATTATCATTTTACAAGCAGCAAAACCACCAATGAAGAGTGAAACTCACTTGACCAGTAGTTTGTCTCTGGAAATGGCAGAACTAAAATCTAGCTCAGGTATTTCTTGGCTTGTGGTTTGCATCCCAGGTAATTTGAAGTTAGAAAGTGTAAGATGTGAAGAGTTTTAAGTTTTAAAATAAAACATGCTAGCTTTGTTTAAAAAAAATAAAAGCAAAGTGATATTTTATTTTACCTTTAAAGCGATCCCTAATAAAAACTTTCCAAGCAAGATCATTTGAAAATTGTGTTGTTCTCTGGAAAGCAAATTTCTATTAGCCTTGTCAGAGTGAATTAAACACAAAGACCAAAGCAGGAAGTAGGAGCTCATTAACACTTGACTTAAGAAATCTGGAGTAGTCACAGAAAGGTCAGAGCGAACACCACTTCAGTTATCATTCAAACTCTGCAACATCCTGCTTAAGATGAGGTAGGTCAAAGGTCATCTAAAGGATATACTCCTCATGGGAAAGGCTTTTGAGTAAAAATTTTAACCTTCCAAGTGGTGACACTATCTACAATCAATACAGATTGGAATTAGACTATCATCACAAAAGGAGCCATTTAACCTGAATAATTACTTCTTTTATCTCTGAGATAACAAGAGAGTGGAAGAAAGGACCCAAGATTTGCATCAGTCATTTACTAAGGGAAGTGTTAATGATTGGGGGATAGATCTCTACACACAGTTAAAAAAACAACTTTAAAATAAAACCTGATATTCTGCTTTGTTATATTTTCTCCGTCCTTAACGCACAGGTAAGTAGCAAAATTTCAAGCATGATTGAACTGAACAGTACTGTAAGAAAGCCTTTATTACCATGGGACAATAGTTAGTTCAGTGATGATTTTTGGAAATAAATTCTAGAAATAAAAGTAAAAGTTAAAAATCAACACAGAATTGAAACACGGACAAATCTAATACACCTTTATTTATTTATTTATTTATTTATTTATTTATTTATTTATTTATTTATTTTTGGTTTTTGGGTCCCACCCGGCAGTGCTCAGGGGTTACTCCTGGCTCCATGCTCAGAAATTGCTCCTGGCAGGCACGGGGAACCATATGGGGCACCAGGATTCGAACTGATGACCTTTTTGCATGAAAGGTAAACGCCTTACCTCCATGCTATCTCCCGGGCCCCAACACCTTTATTTTTTATGAAGTTGGCATAAATTGAACTCAATTCAATTGATAATCAATTTATTAGTCAGCAGGTAAGTTTTAAATTAGACTACTATTTGACATTGTGTGCAATAGCTAACTCTACATGAAATAGGTGCTAGACCAAAAACACAGGGTACATCGTCAAAGAATACAGGTAAATCACCCCATAATATGTATATGAGATGAATCAGGTATTCAATTCCATTGGCAAAAATATTTTAAACAAAAATTCTTCTGTTTGTTTTGGTTCTGGGTCAAGTAACATTCAGCGATTACTCTTGACTGCTCTCAGAAATTACTCTTGACAGGTTCAGGGAACCATATGGAATGTTGGGGACTGAACTGGAGGTGACCATGTGTAAGTCAAACATACATGACCCTCACATACTCAGTGAAGTAAACTATCTCAAAAACAGAAGATACAACACTTTTGGCTCTTTGTGTCGAACTTGTTTGCCACCCCTGATCTAGAGGCTCTGTCATTTCTCCAGTTTCTTTTCCACAGTTTCTAAAAGTGACCTAGGTACTGCTGCCTTATTAATTTGCTCCAACATGATACATAGCCTATGTTTTATCCATTCAAATGTCTGTATTGACCACACTATTTTGTTATGGATAGTCTGAAATTATCTAATAATTTTTATAGGATTAGCTCAGAGCATTATATATTTGATTCAAATTACTTTGCTTTTATATTATGTAATTGGTGTAGAATTTATATATATATATATATATATATATATATAATTTTATCTCCTAAACTGAGTACAGCACTCCTGTTTGCCTACTCCCAAAAGATACTAATTTATAGAAAGTAGAAATTTCACTCAGTGTAAAGTTTCCATGTCCATCCATGTATAGGAAAATTTCATGACTTCATCTTTCCTGAGGGCTGCATAATGTTCCATTGTGTATATGTACCACAATTTTATGCTGAGTGAAATAAGTTAGAAGGAGAGAGACACAGAATACTCTCGCTCATCTATAGGTTTTTAAAAAAAATAGCAGACACTACTGTAATCTGTAATAATGTTCAGAGACAATAGAGATAAAGGCTAGAAGGACTGGCTCACTATCTGAAGCTCACCACAAAGAGTGGTGATTGCAGTTAGAGAAATAACTACATTTGCAAATGTCATGACAATTTTGGTAAGTGAGAGAAGTAGAATGCCTGTTTCGAATACAAGGGTTGGGGGAGTAAATTGGGGACATTGGTGATGGGAATGTTCCACTAGTGAGGGGGTATTCTTTTTTATTTTACTTCTTTTTTATTATTGAGATTAAAAGCAGTACATAACAGTGAAAATATTAACAGTGAAAATATTAGACAAATAAGAGGTCAGGTGTGTAAGATATGGTAACGTACATTGCTAATCTAAATTTACATGTGACAAGTTATTTAAGCCTTGATAGAGAACCTATTAATTAACATAGTGAATAAGACACTTAGCAAGTAACAGTTTTTCTCTGGAAAGTATGTGCTTGTACAGCATCACAACCAGTTTTTTTTGCAAGATACATTTTCATTTCTTTTTTTTTCCAAGTTATTTAACTACACTGTGACAATAAATGAGGGCCTTTTCTTTCTTTTTTGGGGGGGAAGGGTTTGGACCACACCCGGTGACGCTCAGGGGTTACTCCTGGCTATTCACTCAGAAGTCGCTCCTGACAGGCACGGGGGACCATGTGGGGAACCGGGGGGATCGAACCGCGGTCCATTCTAAATGAGGGCCTTTTCACCACCAGTATTATCCTTCCTTCTATTCCCAAGCATATATTCCTTTTTTTCCAATTTGCATGGACCCCCAAAGTATGGAGTTCATGGAAAGGAAAAGCTTTGGCCAAAGTACAAAGAGTTCCTAACCCTGGAGTTTCCTGACATAAGACCATTTTAGGCTCCAGGCAAACTAGTTTGTCCAATCCCGGTCATTGTCTGAACCAATCCCGGCCATTGTTGAATAAAACTTGCTTAGAAAGATATGAGAGTGCCCACACAGTTATATTTTTCATAGTCTCTGTTGTTGATCTCACATTTCTGTATAGAAGGTCCTGGCATTTGTATATCCTACAATGAAGTCAGGATGGTGCAGAGCGGCATCAAATTTCAAATTGCAATTAACAGGCAATGCAGAAAGCCCTGCCCAGTACGCTGGTCGTTGTTGCTGTTTAAGTCTTCTCAGTATTAAGGGAAGATTCCTTTGAGTAAATCGATGTCAGAGCAGCAGTAGGGTCTTCCCTGGTAGAGGATTGCTTCCAGGTGATGTCATAAACAATGTTGGATGTTTCATAGATGGCTTCCCTGGTTCAGGTGTAACTGGAAAATATCCAAACCTCTGAGGCCTGTGCCAGGTTATCATGTCAGTGTTCAGGGTTTGTTAGGCTCCATTGCACCACAAGATTTGTATGTTCCTATATTTATAGATAAGAACTTATTTGTATGTATCATATTTTCCATTTTAATGTGCCCATGCAAACAAGGAATAATGCCACCTGGCATCATCAGCACATAAGGTGGCCACAGGAACAAGTCCAACAATCCCCGTGACCTGGTTCAAATATAGGAATTAAACTGAGTGACTCTATCACCAAAATTCCTTATTGAACTATTCACAATGAGATTGGTGCTTATGGGAATGCTAGAACAAGTCCAACAATCAAATAGAATTGGTACTTATATAAACGTTGAATGGAGGGAGACTTCTACAAACTTCCTTATTTGACAAATAACAAAGGGAAGGAAAGGTAGAGAGGGACTCTTTCACCAAAATACTTTATCAAACAGTTCACGCACTAACTTCCTTATGCAACAAATAACAAAGGGATAAAAAGTGGGGAAAATAAACAGCCTAAGTTGATAAAAGGGACTCAATAATCACTGTATATGGGAACTAATCAGAAACCTAGTATACTAACAAACACAGTTACACAGTGAAGAAAGGAAGAGGCCAAGAAGCTGCTAAGAGTGAACAAGTAGAAAAAAAAGTACTGGCCTCTTCCTAGCCTGAGAGTTCATCCATTTTTATTTTGAATATATATGGTACCCCCATGGTACCATGGAAAGTGGTCTCCTCCCAGACTGAGAGTCCATCCTCCTATTTTTATTTTGAATATATATGGTACCCTCACATAGTTTTCAAAATTGAGACCAATGGAAAAAAAATACCAGTGAATTTCGACACATACACCAGCTCTGCTTCACCCTGCCCTCCACCCCATGTGTCCCCCCCTTACTGTAGGGAGACAAAGGCGGAAAGACAGAGGACCACGATAGACTCCACATGGGCCGGTAACCAGGGAAAACCTGGAAAAAAGGGGAGAAATAGGGGAACAGCTGGAGGCCTGCCAGGCCTGCCAGCACCCCCCAAGCTAGGAAGAGTGCCATTCGGCACGGGGTGTCACCTAACCCCAATACCTGGGTAGAGCTGACCTCCGGGATCAAGGCACCAGAAGCCAGCTATCTGCCCGGCCCCTCCCTTTGCTCCTCCACCCTAGTGTAGGGAAGGGGGGGAAGCCTGGAGACCCCTAATGGAGTCCACCTGAACCCACAGCAGGCCAGCCAAGTTGGCACTCAGGCCCGGCCTAGAGTCCAGGGGGAAATAGGGGAACTGCTGGAGGCCTGCCAGGCCTGCCAGCACCCGAAGGGGGTATTCTTTTTATGA
>PVKC010028578.1:0-15410 GCA_004027635.1 Crocidura indochinensis
CCTGAGCGTCACTGGGTGTGGCCCAAAAAACCAAAAAAAAAAATTTTTTTTTCTTTCTTCTTTTCCTTTTTTCTTTTTGTTTTTTCCCTATTCTTTTCTAAAGAACTTTGCCCTCACTTATCTGGAAACAAATGTATTATGGTCAACTATGTCAACTATGTGATACTTTTTTTTTTGTTTTTGTTTCTGGGTCACAACGGGGGCACTCAGGGGTTTAATCCTGGATCTGCGCTCACAAATCACTCCTGGCAGGTAGGTTCCAGGGACCATATGGGACACGGGGAATGAACCCAGGTCCGTCCCAGGTCAGCCACGTGCAAGGCAAACCCCTCCCCACTATGCTATCTTTAGGACCCCTGTAATACATTTTCTTTTTTTTTTTTTTTGGTTTTTGGGTCACACCCGGCAGCGCTCAGGGGTTACTCCTGGCTCCATGCTCAGAAATTGCTCCTGGCAGGCACGGGGGACCATATGGGGAACCAGGATTCGAACAGATGACCTTTTGCATGAAAGGCAAACACCTTACCTCCATGCTATCTCCCGGGCCCCTTTTTTTTTTACTTTTTTTTTTGTTTTGTTTTGTTTTTGTTTTTTTTTTGGTTTTTGGGCCACACCCGGTGATGCTCAGGGGTTACTCCTGGCTATTCTCTCAGAAGTCGCTCCTGGCAGGCACGGGGGACCATATGCGGAACCGGGGGATCGAACCGCGGTCCGTCCTAGGTTAGCGCAGGCACCTTACCTCCAGCGCCACCACCCGACCCTACATTTTCTTTGAATAAAAAAAAATCTAGTTTGTGGCTTGGCACTGGAACACATACAACACATGTATGAAGTCCTAAGTTCGATCTCTAAAAGCACAAAAAGAACAAATAATTATATTGCAGGATGCCCAGCGTTTCCAGCTGAGATTCAGCTGTCAGGCAGGAAGGCCAATCTGAGCTGAGGTGTGAAGAATACAAAGATGCCAGCCACAAGACCCTAGGAGATCAAGGCATTCTAGGCAGGGAAGAATAAGTGCCAAGGAGAGAAAGAATTTCCACTCACGTGGAAATAAAAGCCATTTGCAGTGACCTCGATGAAGTGGGGTGAGAGAGGCAGTTAAAGAAGAAGACGAGACAGGACAGCATGGAGGGCATTTGCCTTGCACATAGCTTACCTGGGTTCAATCTCCAGTATCCCACTGTTCCCCCAAGCCCACCAGGAGTGATCCCTGAGCAAATAGTCAGGAGTAAGTCTTGAGCACTGCTGAACTTTTTGTATATGAATATCATATCTGAAGAACATCAATCAGATATAAAAACTAAATATAGATATCAAAATTTTATATCTGAACACCCACATAGAACAAGAAAATGCAAACTAGAGAGATAATTCAAAAGGCTAGAGGCACTTAACCTGTAAGCAAAGAAACCTGGTTAGAATCCAGCACTGTTTGATCCTTAAACATCCTACCAGGGGCTGGAGCAGTGGCGCAGAGCGTAAAGCATCTGTCTTGCTCGCGATAACCTAGGACAGACCGAGGTTCGATCCCCTGGCGTCCCATATGGTCCTCCAAGCCAGGAGCGGTTTCTGAGCAAATAGCCACGAGTAACCCCTGAACATCACTGGATGTGACCCAAAAACAAAAAGACTCCACCAGAATGCTGAGTGCCACTGAAGGAATAGCCTCTGCACAAAACCTGATAGGGCTCTGAAATACAAGCAACAATCAGAATAGAAAGTCAATTTGGGGCCAGGGAGCAAGTTCATAGGTCTGTGGCACAATGCCCTCAGACCAAAAGCATCACAAGCTCTCCAATACTGGGTATGGCCTTCAGCACCAATGAACCAAGGCCCTCCAAGCTCCAGGACTGTTTGAACAAGTACTGCTGGGAGCATGCTGTGTAAGCAGCTGACCTGGGCTCAATCCCCTATACATTTGGTCCCCCAAGTCACACACAAGTAGTATATCTTGAGCATAGACCTATAGACCTTGAGCATAGACCTAAGCACCACCACATGTGCCCCCAAAACCAATAAAAAAAGAAAAGAAAAACATATAAGATATAAACTTATACACTGATACTAATAATAAAAACAATATGAAAAATTCTGGGGGCCGGGTGGTGGCGCTGCAGGTAAGGTGCCTGCCTTACCATGCTAGCCTTGGACAGACCACGGTTCGATCCCCCGGTTCCCATATGGTCCCCCGTGCCTGCCAGGAGCGACTTCTGAGCGCATAGCCAGGAGTAACCCCTGAGCGTCACTGGGTGTGGCCCAAAAAAAAAAAAAAAAACAAAAAAACAAAAAACAAAAATTCTGAATATAGTTGACTAAGTTTGGTCAGGGAAGCACTGAAATTTGGGCTGACGAGGAATATAGAGAATGGAAGACATTAAGCTTTTACATCTTTTTTTGTTTGTTTGTTTTTTGGGTCATACCCGGCAGCGCTCAGGGGTTCCTCCTGGCTCTATGCTCAGAAATCGCTCCTGGCAGGCTCGGGGGACCATACTGGATGCCGGGATTCGAACCACCATCCTGCATGCAAAGCAAACCCTCTACCTCCATGTTATCTCCCTGACCCAGCGTTTACATCTTTTTATCTGTGCAAGCAGTTCAAGAAAAGGGAAGGAAGCAAAGTCCAACATGGGGAGGACCAGAACTCCCACTTGTTGCAAACTCTGGCCAGTCAGTTCTTCCTTTACAACAAATTCTTGTGGGGCCAGAGTGAAAGTACAGCGGGTAGGGGTCAGGGTGGTGGCACAGTGGTAGGGCCGCAGTTCAATTCCTCAGCATCCCCTGAGCCAGGAGTAACTTCTGAGCAAATGAAAACAAAAAGTATAGCGGGTAGGGCATTTGCTTCACATACAGCTGATTCAAGTTCAATCCCTGGCATCCCATGTGCCCTCCCTCCAGCCTACTAGAATTGATTTCTGAGTGCAGAGCCAGGAGTAACCCAAGTACCAATGGATGTGGACCCAAAACCAAAACCAAAATAAAACTAATTCTTCGAAGTACAGTTCATACTCTATCAGGAGTCCTCAAACTTTTTAAACAGGGGCCCAGTTCACTGTCCCTCAGACCATTGGAGGGCCAGATTATAGTAAAAACAAAAATTACAAACAAATTCCTATGCATATTGCATACATCTTATTTTGATGTGAAGAAACAAAACGGAAACAAATACAATATGTGGCCCGCGGGCTGTAGTTTGAGGACCACTGCTCTAGATCGTGAGTCTGTTTACAGTGTCCCTTGCCATAGCAGAGATGCGTACCCGTTGTTTTTTTTTTTTTTAGCATTTTTCACCTCAGATTCCTTAGCTAGCTGTATTCATTTTCCTTTAACCCCAACCCCAGACAATCACTAGTCTGTTCTGTCCCTGTGGGTTAGCCAATTCTGAACCATGCCTATGAACAGATACCATGTAGCCGCATGAATCCATACCCCATACTCTTTTTTTTTTGGTTTTTGGGCCACACCTGGCAGTTACTCCCGGTTATCTGCTCAGAAATAGCTCCTGGCAGGCACGGGAGACCATATGGGACGCCTGAATTCTTTTTTTTTTTTTTTTGGTTTTATTTTTTTTGGTTTTGGCATGAAAGGCAAACGCCTTACCTCCATGCTATCTCCCGGGCCCCTGGACGCCTGAATTCGAACCAACCACCTTAGGTCCTGGGTGGGCTACTTGCAAGGCAAACACGGCTGTGCTATCTCTCCGGCCCCTATATCCCATACTCTTGATGGTCAGACACTACCCTACGGCACAGAGAATCATCCCTCTGAACCCTAAAGGAATTGTTCCAGAAACCTCTGAGGAGACCCAAATCTGTGGACGTGCAGATTACTGCATAGAATGAATGGCACAGTGTTCACATAAAGCCCACACACACATTCCAAAGACTTGAAGTCACCTCTGGGTTCCTTCCCTACGCTGCTCCAGCACAAAGCAAACATGCTGCAAATGGCTATTTTATTGTACCTGTAGGGAACAATAGCAAGAAAAGCAGTGTATACCTGCTCAATCAAGACATGCAGGCATCCCAGAACTAAGTACACAACTGTGTGCAGAGGCCCGGAGCTGTGTGACTGCCAATACGTGAGACCAGTGCGAACATCCATCCACAGGGCTTTCAGTCCTTAGTATAAGGGGAGATAGAGAGAGATCAGAGAAAGAGACAGACAGACAAACAGACAGACAAGTCCATCTAGAAGTGAAACTACTGGTCTGTTGAATTTTGCTGACTTGCTGTCAACAGTGAGATCTAATCCCTGATGAGAGTAACTGAAAACATGGCTAACATCAATAGGCACCTGAAGCTATCATTTAAATTTGTAATTTTAAATTAAAAATTAAATTAGGGGGTGCCGGGTGGTGGCGCTGGAGGTAAGGTGCCTGCCTTACCGCGCTAGCCTTGGACAGACCGCGGTTCGATCTCCCGTGCCGCATATGGTCCCCCAGGCCAGGGGTGACTTCTGAGCGCATAGCCAGGAGTAACCCCAGAGCGTCACTGGGTGTGGCCCAAAAACCAAAAAAAAAAAAAAAATGTTTGGAGCCCGGGAGATAGCATGTAGGTAAGGCGTTTGCCTTTCATGCAAAAGGTCATTGGTTCGAATCCCGGTGCCCCATATGGTCCCCCGTGCCTGCCAGGAGCAATTTCTGAGCATGGAGCCAGGAGTAACCCCTGAGCGCTGCCGGGTGTGACCCAAAAACAAATAAACAAAAAAAAAATTAAATTAGGGGCCGGTGCAGTGTCGCTAGAGGTAAGGAGTCTGGCTTGCAAGCGCTAGCCTAGATGGACTGTGGTTTGACCTCCCAGCATCCCACATGGCCCCCGAGCCAGGAGCGATTTCTGAGCATATAGCCAGGAGTAAGCCCTGAGTATCACCAGGTATGGCCCCCAAAAGAACAAACGAAACCCGAAAAATTAAATTATGATTTTTATGACTTTTTTTTTTTTTTGGTTTTTGGGTCACACCCGGCAGTGCTTAGGGGTTACTCCTGGCTCCATGCTCAGAAATTGCTCCTGGCAGGCACAGGGGACCATATGGGGCACCGGGATTCGAACCGATGGCCTTTTGCATGGAAGGCAAATGCCTTACCTCCATGCTATCTCCCGGGCCCCGATTTTTATGACTTTTAATTGGACTAGAACTTTATTACTGCAGGTAAGGTGTTTACTTTGCATGTAGTCGACATGGGTTAAATCCCTAACACTGTGTAGATGGTCCCCGAACCCACCAGGAATGCGCCCTGAGCGCAGAGCCAGCAGTGAGCCCAGACCCCGACTTGAGTGAACACCTAATCACCGCCAAATGTGGTCCAAAACAAACAAAAAAATATAAGCATATTGTCTAAACTATGACAAGCAATTCTGATCTATGTTCCTCATGCCCACTTGCTGGGGGAATACTATATTTTCAGTAACTGTTTTTAACTGTCCAATGCAGTATTGTCTTGCAAAGTGATGGTCCTTCCAGCCTTCTGTAGTAGTTCAGTTGGGTAAACACTCTGTGTGGTCATAGATACTACATTGTATTTTATTATTATTTGGGGGGGGGGGTTGGGTCACATCCATCGGCGCTCAGGTGTTACTCCTGGCACTGTGCTCAGAAATCACTCCTGGCAGGCACAGGAGACATGGGGATGTCGGGATTTGAACCACTGTCCATCCTGGATCAGCTTTGTGCAAGACAAACGCCTTACCGCTGTGATATCTCTCTGGCCCCCAAATACTACATTTTAAATCTTTATTTATTTTCATTTAACCCCATAAGGGCTTTCCCTATGATTCCGGGAGACCATGTAGTCCTAGGCTCCAATCTAGGGCTGCTGGATGCAAAACATGTACTCCAAAATAAAATGAAGCGACTACTTCTAGCTCGGCCGCCTTGTTTGCAGCAATTAGAAATTCTGAAAGTACATGTCTCTGTGAATAGACTGAGAACCACTGAATAATCATAATAAAATCACCAAGAACGGGGCTGGAGAGATAGCATGGAGGTAAGGCGCTTGCCTTGCAATCAGAAGGTTGGTGGTTCGAATCCCAGCATCCCACATGGTCTCCCGAGCCTGCCAGGATAGATTTCTGAGCATAGAGCCAAAAGTAACCCCTGAGTGCTGCTGTGTGTGACCCAAAAACAAAAACAAAACAAACGAACAACAACAACAACAAAAAACACCAATAAGGGCCATATCATAGCAGGAAGGGTGTTTGCCTTGCATGTAGCCAGGTGACCCAGGTTCGATTCCCACCATTGCACTCAATCCCCAGAATACCAGGAATAATTTCTGAGTTCAGAGTCAGGAGTGACCCGAGTGTTGCCTGGTGTGGACCCATCCCCCAAAAATGACTAATGAACATTTCCCAGGAGCTGGGTGGACCCCTGAGCATAGTCATATAGTTTCCCATGTACCGACATGTACTATGTACCGACAGAGTTCACATACTCCTGGCTTAGTGTGACTGGAAATGTGTGAGGTACCGGCATCAATTGTGGTGGCACTAGGGACTGAAGTCATGACCAGAGTACAGACAGATGCTTTACCTACTGAGACATTATCTCCTGGAACCTATTAAAAAAATATTATTTTAAAATATTTAGGGTTTGGGAGATAACAAAAAGGTTGGAGCAGTTAGATGCCTTAGCAAGTGAGACCCTGAGTTGAATTCATGGCATCTCAGATGTGCCCCAGTGTTGCTAGGCATGAGCATATGAGCACTGAGCCTTCTGGCCTGCATAGAGGGGTAAAGAATCACTGAATGTAACTTCCAAGGCCTCTGGCTCCTGGGGACTATTTAGGAGGTAGATGCATAGGTATTTGGGTTTGTTTGTTTTAGGGTCACACCCAGCGATGCTCAGGACCTACTCCTAGCTCTGCACTCATGATCACTCCTGGTGGAGCTCAGGGAACCATGAGGTGCTGGGGATCAAAACCGAATTGGCCATGTGCAAGGCAAGTGCCCTATCTGCTATACTATTATTCCTGATAACTTTGGGAGGGGTGTGTCACACACTGCACTGCTGAGGGACCATTCTGGCAGATATGGGGAAACCATATGATGCTGGGGAACAATTTGGGGACCCTAAATGCCAATATTCAATGTAAATTCCAGGCCTTTGAGCCATCTTGGCCCCAGGAAACTATGTTTTCATCAAAGCTGGGTTTTTTTAAAAACAATACACATGTAGGGGCCGGAGTGATAGCACAGCAGGTAGGGTGTTGCCTTGCACACAGCCAACTCCGGCATTCCAAATTGTCCCCCGAGCCTGCCAGGAGCTATTATTTCTGAGCACAGAGCCAGGAGTAACCCCTTAGTGTTGTTGGGTATGGCGTCCCCCACAAACAAAGCACATGTCTGAATTGTATTTCCTTTTAACAGCCAGTTTCTCCATTTCTGAAATGACCCGGAATTAGGCATAGCAATCATGAGAAAGGATAAAAAATAAAGAGAAAAACATTATTTCCAATTTGCTCACACCTATGTGGGACATAGTCACAGAATAAGGCAAGTAAAGGTCTAAAGCTAATAAAAGGAAAAAGAAAAAAACATGTACTGACAAAATTAACTTCACTAATTACAAGAAGCAGCTACAAGAGGGAATGATGGAAAAGAAAACTAGGAGGGGCTGGAGCTTAACAAATCGGGTAGGGCGTTTGCCTTGCATGTGGCTGACCTGGGACTGACCTTAGTTCGATCCTCGGCATCCCATATGGTTCCCTGAGCCTGCTAGGAGTGATTTCTGAGCAGAGAGCCAGGAGTAACTCCTGAGTGCCATTGGGTGTGGCCCAAACCTCCCCAACAAAAAAAGAGAGATAGCATGGAGGTTAAGACGTCTGCCTTTCATGCATAAGGACGGTGGTTTGAATCTCAGCATCCCATATGGTCCCCTGTGTTTGCCAGGGGTGATTTCTGAGCATAGAACCAGGAGCCCAGGAGTGCTGCTGGGTGTGACCCAAAAACCAAAAATAAATAAATAAAAACTAGGAGCAGACAACAAATCTATATGACAACCTGGCCCACAATCAATGAAGCAAAAATCTTCACTATCTAACACAAACACATGTCCAGTGAACAGACAGTTAGAACAGCCTCGATCCCTGAAAGGAAATAATTTCTAAAGTGGGAATCAAACCAGGGTTCCCACTCACACAAGTAAGTGCTCTGTTCCTAAGCCTCATCCCTAGCATCACAGTCAAAACTTAATTTGTTTTTGGACCACATTCAGAGGTGCTCAGGAGACCAAAGAGGTGTCAGTGATTGAATCTGGATTGGCAATGTCCATGGCAAATGCGCTACCCTTGTACCATCCATCCATCCGTCTCTCCGGCCCCCTAAACTTCTACGATTTTCTTCTACCCATTTGCAAAAGCTACAGATAAGAAGCTCAATTTATGTGTCAGAAGGTAACAATCAATCGAGGACCAGCAAGGACAGGAGAAGAGGGAGGGTGAGAATCCCAGCCCTGTGCGTGCTCTGGGGTTAGCAAGGCCTCAGAGCAAAGTAAACAAAGCTGGTCCATTCATTATCCAAGGCCGTGAATCATAGAGGAAACCAAGGTAGGGAAGGCCGCTCCCTCCCACCACACTATTAGATCAACTGCACTTTCAGAGACGTGTCTGAGCAAGGGCTGGCAAACCAGATCGGTTTCAAGGGAATGAACGGTAACCAAGGCAAACAAGTTATGTGCATCCCTGGGAGAAGGGAAAAGCAGCACTGGCTGACTGGGTCAGGCATTCTCTGGAGTCATAGCTTATCAAAGCACAGGCACAATTTATACAGTAACACCCTTTCAAACTGCTGCATCAGTTGATTGCAAATTCATAAGCAGAGTATTTCACTGGCTGACAACTCCGTCATCATTTATTAATGAAAACGGCTCTGACTGGAAGGAATTCTTCCCTAAAACCAGGAAATGCCCCTGCATGAAGAAAGAGAACGAAAGACTCGATACAATGAGAATGAAGGCGGAAAAAGTAACTTTAGAGTATAAAGAGAAAAATCTTTTTTTTTTGGTTTTTGGGTCACACCTGGCAGTGCTCAGGGGTTACTCCTGGCTCCATGCTCAGAAATTGCTCCTGGCAGGCACGGGGGACCATGTGGGGCACCGGGATTCGAACCGATGACCTTTTGCATGAAAGGCAAACGCATTACCTCCATGCTATCTCCCGGGTCCCAAGAGAAAAATCTTGAGCTGTTAAAACAATAGTTAAATATCTGGAAGGTCAAAGCCAGGGAGAGGAACTGGAGTCATGACAAAAGCCAGGTAAAGTCCAATGAAGCCAGCAGGAAGTTCCCCTGCTGAGTTTGGACAGATGGGAATGACTATCATCTGTAAGCTGTTGTGTAGTAAACTCTGGGTACATTTACTGGCAGATATGATCTCCCCAGAGGCCTCCCTGACTCACTCATCTGCCTTCCGGGCAGTCCACAGCCCTCCCAATTCTTTACTAATCCCAAGTTTCATGAGGGCAGATCCAGGGTACCTCCACATCTAGCACAGAGGCACCACCTCTGTGCAACGTACCCCAGGCTTCTTGCCACAGAAACAGAGGAAAATGCAAGGCCTTGTCCAGCCTGCAACTCCTAGGTTTATTTTCTGGGCGGCTGTGTTATAAGTCAGGGCTCAGAGAGAAGGAACCAGGGGTAAACAAAGGCTGTAAAGATGGGGCCCTAACCCAATAGTCCTCTGGTAGCCTTAGATGAGTGAAAGACTCGGGCAATACATGTGGAGATGAACAGTACCCAGAAATAGAGAAGGTGGGTGTAGATCTATACCTAGGGCCGAGTGTAGACCGCATGTCTACAAGACAGGAAGAGAGGAGCTCGCAGAAATCCAATCTGCTATGATGAGATGATGAGCCATCAGGCTCCGGGGAAAAGCATGTCTGTTGTCTGCTCTGGGCAGCCCCTGTAACCTGGCAGCATTCAACAGAGAAAGCAGGTGATCTTGTGGCCTTGCTGACTGCTGTAGAATTGGACACGGCATAAAGCACAGTCACACTGGGCTCTCAGACAACAACCCCGAATGAGACCCCGAATGTCCTTAGAAGTTCTAACTGGGTTTCTCTTGGTCTGCAAGTGAGACAGGAGGGCAAGGCTGCGAGCAAGCCTGATTATCCTGACGACTCAAGTGTCACAAGCTCTAAGTCAGGCTGACATACTTATTTCTTGCATTTTTAGGACTAATATATCTATTGGTGCTTTTTTTTTTTTTTTTTTTTGGTTTTTGGGCCATACCTGGCAGTGCTCAGGGGATACTCCTGGCTGTCTGCTCAGAAATAGCTCCTGGCAGGAATGGGGGACCATATGGGACACCGGGATTCGAACCAACTGCCTTTGGTCCTGGATCGGCTGCTTGCAAGGCAAACGCCACTGTGCTATCTCTCCGGCCGGTGCTTTGTTTTTTTGAGTTCTCCAGCCTCAGTTAACTAGGAGCAGAAAAAAGAGAAAAATGCTTTTGGATATGCTCATGGGTAGTAAACAGAGTGCCCAGGTGGTGTGGTGGTAACAATCATTGTGGAGGTTCCAAGAAAGTGAACTTCAGTATCCCGCTCACTTCTACCAACTCAACATTGTTAACAAAGCACTTCCCTGACCTAACCACTAGTTCTGTCAAGTGACCTGAGCTAGCCAAATGCCAGGCCCTAGGGGCTGGAGTGATAACACAGTGTTAGAGCATTTGCCTTGCATATGGCAGACCTGGGACAGACCTGGTTTCAATCCCTAGCATCCCATATGGTCTCCAGATCCTGCCAGGAGTGATTTCTGAGCCAGAAAGTAACCCAAGTGCCTCCAAGTGTGGCCTGCACCCTCCCCCTAAACCCCAAATGCCAAACCCTCCCAGAGCCTCTGTGAAGGAGTGAAGTCTTTTTTTTTTGTTGTTGTTGTTGGAGTGAAGTCTTGATTCAGAGCCTACCACCACAGGAGTGATCCGAACACGGGACAGGAGTAGTACCAACATCTGCGCCACAAAACAACAGCAACAACAACAACAACAACAACAACAACAACAACACAAATATAAGGACATCACGAAGGGAAAGACAAGCTAACAGGTGCTATGGAAAAGCAGAGGCAGGATTGATGCAGGGAAGAATGCACGGACAGGTGACCTTTGAGCAAAAGGAGGACCAAGGGGCCGGCAAGGTGGCTGCTAGAGGTAAGGTGTGTCTGTCTTGCAAGCACTAGCCAAGGAAGGACTGCAGTTTGATCCCCCGGCGTCCCATATGGACCCCCCAAGCCAGGGGCAATTTCTGAGCGCTTAGCCAGGAGTAACCCCTGAGCATTAAACGGGTATGGCCGAAAAACCAAAAAAAAAAAAAAAAAAAAAAAGGAGGGGGGCCGGGAGATAGCATGGAGGTAAGGCGTTTGCCTTTCATGCAAAAGGTCATCAGTTCGAATCTCGGTGCCCCATATGGTCCCCTGTGCCTGCCAGGAGCAATTTCTGAGCATGGAGCCAGGAGTAACCCCTGAGCACTGCCGGGTGTGACCCAAAAACCACACACACACCAAAAAAAAAAAAAAAAAGGAGGATCAAGAACAAGCACAGAGTAACCTTGCAAGAAGAATGCAGTACCCTAAAAGCCCTAAAGGCCACTGCATTAGGTGACCACAGAGGTACCTGAAGCACTGCAAGGACTCTGGGTTTGACTTTAAGTGAGAAAAGCTCCATCACCATCTTCCCAGAATGTTCTGAAAGTTGAGGCCTCTCAGTGCATTTTATGGTGGACACTCATGAAACCTATGAGCAGGAATACAAAGACACAGAAATGGGCAATGCGGGCCAGGAGAGATAGAACAGCGGTGTTTGCCTTGCAAAGAGCCGATCCAGAACCTAAGGTGGTTGGTTCGAATCCCGGTGTCCCATATGGTCCCCCGTGCCTGCCAGGAGCTATTTCTGAGCAGATAGCCAGGACTAACCCCTGAGCACCGCCGGGAGTGGCTCAAAAACAAAAACAAACAAACAAACAAAAAAAGAAATGGGCAATGCAGTCATTGGGGAGAGTGACTATTCAAAGGGATGTAGGCATACCTCCCTGGAGGAGACCCACAATTTACACAGGAAGAAACAGGTATAAAGAGAGTCAAACCCATTTTTTGTTTTGCTTTGACATTGCTTTTTGTTTTTGTTTTGTTTGACAGTGCTCAGGGTTACTCCTGGCTCTGTACTCAGGAACTACTCGTGGTGGTGCCCAGAGGACCATATAGAATGCCAGAGATCAAACCTAAGTTGGATGAGTGCACAGCAAGAGCATCCCCACTGTGCTATTACTCAGGGCCCCTCCATATGCTTTAAAGGCCACCTGATGGTTAAATGTAAGAAGCTGAATGAGTGACCCCAAAATTACCACAGGGATAGAATGCTGCTTTCCTAAGGGTAACCTGTCAGAGTCCAAGAGAGGGGGAGAGCAGACATACTTCATGTTCTCACTTTCCCTTCCCTCTCTCTCCCCAACAGGGGAACCTAGGGTCACATGGGTCTTGCAGAGGAACTTGGATCCAGCATCCCACCTGGCAGTATCCCACTCACACTTGCACACACACTTGGTTGTACCCCTGACTGGGTTGTATGTGTTCACACTCGTTGGGGTTCACACTCTGCTTGTGAAGCTCCTGGATGTGGGCAACCCTGGGTTGTGGTGTGCAGGAGATCACATTCTCTGGCATTGTCTCTGGGATCAGTTCACATTGGTCAAGCTGGAGTCAAACCCATAGGGTCATGAGTACAGAGCAGTGGTTGTGCTACTAAGCTACTCGTGGGCCCTAAAGCAAAGGGGTTTTGTCTGAATAAAAGTTGATAAACCTGGGCCCGGAGAGATAGCACAGCGGTGTTTGCCTTGCAAGCAGCCAATCCAGGACCAAAGGTGGTTGGTTCGAATCCCGGTGTCCCATATGGTCCCCCGTGCCTGCCAAGAGCTATTTCTGAGCAGACAGCCAGGAGTAACTCCTGAGTACCGCCCGCTGTGACCCAAAACCAAAAACCAAAAACAAAAACAAAAAAAAGTTGATAAACCCAAATCAGGCACTAACCAAGGATGCTCACATCCTACTGGAAGTGCAACTGAAGCAGTGAATGAGGAGACACACTGACAATCTTTCTTTTGTTTTTGTTTTAGGGCCAAACAAGGTGATACTT
The DNA here is from genome assembly GCA_004027635.1 of Crocidura indochinensis. Classification (NCBI taxonomy): domain Eukaryota; kingdom Metazoa; phylum Chordata; class Mammalia; order Eulipotyphla; family Soricidae; genus Crocidura; species Crocidura indochinensis. The sequence goes on from PVKC010028578.1 coordinate 13,123, forward strand.
AAGGGGCTACTTCCAGCTTCATGCAAAACAAACCCCAAGGCTCCTGACTCCTTCCAACACACACCCAAGCATTCAGGAGTCTTCCTAACAGTGAGAAATCCAGGAGCCAGTTCCTTCATGACCGAGAGTCAGCAGAGGATCTCACTCTAAAGGTCAGATCAGAACTATTTGGATCTCTTCGGGCCAGAGTAACTATTGACCTCTGCTACTGTGGGGCAAAAGTGGCCATAAACAATGGGTGGAGAACCCAGGAGAAAGGAGGAATTCTTGGACTCCCAAGGCTGAGTCAGGAGGAAGGAAAAAGGCTGAACTGACCAGTCATGAATCAGGAAATTGAAGCAATAATTACAAATCTCCCCAAAATTAAAATCCAGATCAAGAAGGGCTTATTGAGTCCTACCAAGCATTCAAAGACAAACCTCCTATACTCTAGTTCTTTCCAAATACCAAAGACACAATCATTCTTACTAACAGCTTCTATGAAGCCAACATTATCCTAATACCTAAAGAAAGGAGAGATTGGGGCCCGGAGATAGCATGAAAAAAATTACAGGGGCCAGAGAGATAGCATGGAGATAGGGCATTTGCCTTGCATGCAGAAGGATGGTGTTTCGAAGCCTGGCATCTCATATGGTCCCCCGAGCCTGGCAGGAGCGATTTCTGAGCAGAGCCAGGAGTAACCCCTGAGCACTGCTGGGTGATTCCACCTCCAAAAAAAGAACATTACAGACTGAGGGCCTGAGTTGTACTACAGCAGGTAGGGCAGTTGCCTTGCATGTAACTGGCCTGGGTTTGGTATGGTGCCCCAAACCCTGCCAAGAGTAAGCCTAAATACGACTGGGTGTAGTAACAACCCACTCCAAATAAAGGGACATTATAGGCTTATATCCCTGATAAACAATGACTCAAAAACCTGAACTAAATCAAGAAACTGGATATACATTAGCAAAAGAATCATTCATCATGATCAAATGAGAGTCATCAAAGAATGTAAGGATCGTTCAGTATATGTAACTCAAATTAATGTAATTTGCCATGTCAACAAAAGAAAATTTAAAAATCCTATGATTATATCAACGGATGCAAAGAAAACCACTGAGGGACTAGAAACATAATACAGGCATAAGGTCTTGCCTGTGGCCCAACCAGAATGATCCCTACCACCACATATGGGCTCCCAAGCACTGCCAGGAGGGATCCCTGAGCAGATCCAGGAGCACAACAGGATATGCGGTCATTTCGACAATGTTAATTCTTCCAATACAGGAATGTGGAGTATTTGGTATCCTCTTGTGCTTCTTTTAGTGACTTACAGTGGCTTAAAGTCCTCAAGATTAGACTCAAATTCATAAAATACATAAAATACAGAACTCTAGGATATATCCTCAAAGGTGTCTTCAATGACTGGGATCCATTGGCAAAGATAACAAAACCAAAAAAAAAAAAGTGGACTTATATAAAAGTAAAGTTTTGGTTTTTGGTTTTTGGGCCACACCTGGTGACGCTCAGGGGTTGCTCCTGGCTATGCGCTCAGAAGTCGCTCCTAGCTTGGGGGAACCATATGGGAAACCGGGGGATCGAACCGCGGTCCGTCCTAGGCTAGCGCAGGCAAGGCAGGCACCTTACCTCCATCGACACCACCTGGCCCCCTAAAAGTAGAAAGTTTTTTGTTTTTGTTTTTGTTTTTTTTTTTGGTTTTTGGGTCACACCCGGTGACGCTCAGGGGTTACTCCTGGCTATTCGCTCAGAAGTCACTCCTGGCAGGCACAGGGGACCATATGGGGAACCGGGGGATCGAACCGCGGTCTGTCCTAGGTTAGTGCAGGCACCTTATCTCCAGCGCCAGGGCCCAGCCCCCAAAGTAGAAAGTTTTTACATGTCAAAAGAAATTCAGCTTAAAGGACATCCTGGGGGCTCAAAAGAAAGTGCAGCTGATAAGGTAGGTCTTAGCCTTGCAAGCAACTGACCCAGGTTTGATTCCCCTGAGCACCAACAAGAGTGATTCCTGAGCATAGAGGCAGGAGTAAGCCCTGAGCACAGCCAGGTGTGACCCCAAAACCAAAATAAATAAATAAAATGTAAAATTAAAAGCAAAATGACAGGGGCCCGGGAGATAGCATGGAGGTAAGGCGTTTGCCTTTCATGCAAAAGGTCATCAGTTCGAATCCCGGTGCCCCATATGGTCCCCCGTGCCTACCAGGAGCAATTTCTGAGCATGGAGCCAGGAGTAACTCCTGAGCACTGCCGAGTGTGACCCAAAAAAAAAAAAAAAAAAAAAAAAAAAAAAA